>NNCF01128038.1:141155-325440 GCA_002313205.1 Laupala kohalensis
CGCAAGTATTTTATTTTTAGTATGGGATATTTCTATCTGTTGATATCTATCTTTTAAATAAGAAGTTAGCCATTGATGTGGTAGTCCACGAATGCCTAAAGAATGCAATTTGGAAAGGAGAATTTCGTGATCGNTCCAATATTAAGTTTGTTTCCTTTCTTGTGTAAAGGTTTCACTTTAGCTCTCTTAAATATATTGGGAAACACCCCTTCCGATAAAGAACTATTAAAAATATTTACGAGTGGATTTAATATAGCGTGGGACGAAGATTTAACAATAAACTCAGGTATATCATCTATGCCTCGTGAAAATTTGTTTTTTAAGGAGCCGATCATTCTCATGACTTCAGTGGCGTTAGTTTCGGAAGTGAACATAGAATTGGGTACTTGGGTGGATATAATTGGAGGACATTGGTTTGGATATATTGAGTTCGTTATTATACCAACTTCTGAGAAGTGAGAATTAAACAAATTTGCGATGTCCTGAGGATTTGTTACGATTTTGCCATCGTTTAGTAAAGAAACATTTTCTTCGCGATTTTCAGAAGTTGACGTGTAATTGTTAACAATATTCCACATGGCTTTCATCCGGTTGTTCGATTTTAGTATATGCCTGTCGTTTTCCATAACTTTAGCTGCATAGACTACTTTTCGGAGAATAGTCTTATATTTACGAAAATAATTATGGAATTCGGGTGGTTGGTTATAGCGTTTTGAAAGATAATATAAACGGCGTTTGTTTTTTGAAGAAATTCTTATCCCTTGGGTGATCCATCTATTGTATTTCTTTGTGTTAATTAACTTGCGTTTTATGGGAAAGCTAGAGTTGTAATGTTTTAGGAATATTGAGATAAATACATTGAATTTGTCGTCGGTATTTTGGCAATTGTAAACATCTTTCCATGTTTCTTCACGCAAATAATTTATAAATATGGATTTATTTATGTCATTAAACTCTCTTGTAAATTTGTAAAGGATTTTAAGTGGTTTTAGTTTATTATTAATAGTCAATACTTGAGCAAGGTGATCACTGTATCCGGCGATAAACACTTCAGAGAGATACGAGATTCCATTGTTGACTAAATTTTACTGTTTACATAATTATTCTCAGGATACTTTTTTCCACTTTACATGTGACGGTGGAAAAATTCATAACAAATGCTGGTGCAATTTTTTCTGGCAAAGATGTAACAAAATACATTATGCTTCTTTCACAATAGTTTGAGCGAACACGGTAGGTCATTCTCAAGAATATTGGCGCTTCATTGGTCGGACCTGAGGTGATTTCCTGAATTTCCAACTTCACATTTTCGAGAGAACAATCGTAGAACTGTTCTAGTGATGGAAAATGTATTTCGTATTCGAGTTTACCCATTATTCATATTTTAGCGGAATTTCATGTGTTTAAAATAGTAGGTTAGCATGTTACTAACTTTTGTTTTTGTTTTTTTGTCACTCCGACCGGAAAGTTAATTTCAATTGACGAATGAGTTAAGATATTTTTCGGGGTAATGGGTATGTATCGGATGGAGTGAATTAGAAATCCAGTTTTTCAGGTATTTAATAGTAGGAAAAAAGTCGGGACTGTAACAAAGTTAAAGAACTCTTTATAAAGAATCCAGTGGCTACTGCGCCCTGAAGGATTAACAGACTCTTAACGCCCGAACGAGCATTCATTCTCACTCTCACGGCCTATTTGCCGCTACTGACTCACTCCCAGGAACGGCTCCACAAAACATTTTATAATTTAATTTTTCTCGAAGCTGCTCGAAGAGGCAGCATCGTGTGTTGCTCTTTCACACTTGCACAATATTACAGATTTCAACGAGGCGTTAGTTGAAGAATATATTCATCTACGCAGTCTTAGTAAACGTAACTATTTTCAGAGAAACGTCTCTATAACGGACAGTCATGGGACCTTAAAATTGCCCGCTGTCGAGAAGTGTCCTCTTTTCGGAAGTTTATATCAAAGAAGAATAAAATGACTTGGTAGGAAAACGAATAAGCAGCATTATGAAAATCAATGTACTAATTAAATCTTCAAAATACACTTTTAGTTTTTGAATATTCACAATGAAAATAATGGAGAAAGGTTTCCTTGTCGAAAACTTATAAACGTCAGGATATTAATAGTACGTAGTTCCACTCTCAATATATTTAAATTCTTTTTTTTTCTACCCGGCTTTACAGAGCAGGCGCAAGATAAGCACACTCGATATCTCTGTTAGAATAAAAATAAATGCTACTACAACATCGGAATTTACAGATACTCCACCACATACGAATCCCTAGGAGAATTTGGCCGCAATCTGAGTTTGTTCAACCGTTTAACCGATGCCCTAAAATCGGTTGCATCTTATTTCTAAGCGACTTCCAAAAATTTTCCCCTCTGGCCGGATATGATATTTTAGCTGCGTGGTTGTGGCAGGACAATTCGTGTGATCGAATCAATGGCAATCCCTGGAGTTTCGGAAACGCACTTCAATTGTAGGCGCTCCCGTGCTGTTCACACTTTTAAGCAATTTAATATTCGGACCGCCGGGCAAAGTGGCTGACATCTGATGACGAGGGATAAACTAACGTTTTCCTTTAGCTGCTCTCTCTCTCTACGCCATTTCAGTTGGGAAGTGAAGCTATAGCTGTCTGGTCGTACGTTGGTGCTGCTGGTGTCTTGATCTCGAAATAATGGGGCATTTCTCTTTTCCTGACTAAAAGTGGACGTATGTTCTGGTTTCCTAGCATTCAAAATGTGCGAAATTTGTGGAGAAATAAATTTAAGAAAAACAAACAAGAGACTGAAAATATTAACATACTTTCGAAATCATTTCGGATAATTCCTAGATCTAATATTCCAACCATTGACTCCGTTGATCCCTCTATTTTTGTCAAAGATTTGGATGAAAGATTTAACCAGAGTTAAAATCGCCGTACTTTCCATAACTTTCCGTCAATATACTTCGGACGCTCTAGACCAGGGATCGGCAACCTTCTTTGGCCGCGGGTCAAAATCAACCAAAATGTGAGTATGAAAGAGACATTTGGGTCAGAGATATTTTCATATTAAACCAGTCTTTTAGTAAATAATAAGATATATTTTATTAAGAAAATAATTACAAACATAGTTGAATGAACTTTATTTTTTTTATTCTCAAAATGTTTGTCACATGTTTATGTTATATAATTTATTTGTATATATTATACTTTATTTTCGGAACTAAAGTGGGTCACTTGTAATTATCAAATGGGTCACTCGGTGACCCTCGGGTCATAGGTTGCCGACCCCTGCTCTAGACTCACCGTTACTCGCGGCAGATGATGGCTAACGGGCCTGTTTCACAAAATTATAAGTTTGTAAGTAACAAGTAAATTTCTACAAGTTTGTAAAAATATTAAGCTATTATCGTTTCACAAAGGTATAATAGTAAACTAGCAATTACAAGTGAATACTTACAATTTTACAAGTGATTTACTTGTAATCCACTAACATTGTTAGGTTACTAACAATTCTAGCTGACAAACTTTTAAAATAAATTTGTTACCAACCAAGTATTTCTTACCTCGCTAAAAGCGTAGGTTAATTGAGTTACAAGTGTTATATTATGAAGATGACTCTATTGATGAATCTATTCACTTGTGTACAACAAAGTGGGAAAACATTTAGGGAAAGACTGAACTTTACATTTGTGTCATTGTATGAATTTAACGAACGCTTTAGAATGAAATCTGTAAAAGTGAAAGAAAAAGGACACACCACAAAAATGTATTATGAGAAAAGAATCCGTATTTATCTTGCAATATATCTTAATATAGTCATTTGTCATTATTTTTGTTTTGTTATTATTACGTAGTTTGGAAAGTCATTGTAAGCTTAAAATATTTCTACCAGTTCGTAATGACAATCAATTCAATGCCGTATCTCTTTTTTTCATTTTCTTCCTATACACCTCCCAGTTTCTCGACCGTTCGGTGTTTCCTGGGATTGTCGCCGCTTTTTCTTGCTCTATTGTTTAAATCTCTGTTCTAGAATTTTTATTCTTGTTTTCTTCTTCCTGTCTCCAGTTATTTTCCTTCTCCTCAAAAGATATGTTTTCTTAATCGTTGTGTTTGTCATCGTCGTTGTTTCTCACGTCCCCATGCTGTTGAGCATTCGACTGCCAGTTGTATTTCCAGCGTAGCCACCGTCCCCGACACGGTGAGGTGTGGAACTCATCCACTATCTAGCCTTTTATGTCATCGCGTATTCATCGAATTCCTCAAAAACTTCCTTGGTCGCTATGTACTTGGTCTTGTCCTCATCGCTGTAGAGTCCTCGCCGCTTGAGTTGTTGGTGTCATCGTCCTATCTCTTCTCCCGTTAGCACGCTGTTGTAAAGTTTATCTGTTTCGTCATCCATCCCGCATATATAATCTGAAGATGTTCGTAAATTCGTAAGCTGTACGTATTTCGACCCTCTTTCAACACCTTCCATCGCGTGTTCAGTATTCGACTAACGCCTGACTGATCTTTCCCTTCCATCCGCGTTCCATTTCATGTGTAATCACGTCTTCCATTCGAGTTTCGTTACCTTGACGCACGGTGTACCGTAGGAAAAGACGGTCTAGCTAGGCAGTACCCTCATTAACACTTGGAGCGCCCGAGTCGATACACTCATATGTGCCACTCCAAAATAATAATCTTAGCCTCTGGTAGTGGACCAGCTTGCGCTCCGTGTGTCTTAATTTACTCCACCCATGCCACACGACCCCACAATATGCAATTTGTGGTACGATTACACCATTCTAGAGCTGGAGAATTTGTTGCTTCCCTATCGTATGTTTTGTAATGCCGATTCTCATTAGACCATACACTACTTTCTTCACTTTTTACCCCATATGGTCGATGTGGTCTTTGAATGTTAGTCGTTCACCAATATATACCCCAAGGTATTCACTGTCCTTTTAATTTTCAATCGCCTCTCGTAGTAGCGGATTATTGGTTCCCTGCGTCTTAGGCCCCGGTTTGCGTAGCCGAACACAATTCCCTCAGTTTTAGTCCGTGAGATGTTTTGCTGTAACACTGTATAAGTACGTTCAAAAATTGCAAGTCGTTATGCCCAGTGTATTTCTAGTTCCTGGCGACTTTCTCCTTCAACAACTAGCGCAATGTCTTCAGCATACGCTATGACTTCCACTTTCGCCTCTGCCATCTATTCTAGTTCTATGTTCGTCATGGTGTTCCACAATATTGGTCTTGAGTGGATCTCCTGCTGACAACCTTGTGTAACTTTTGAATATATTTTCTATTCCACTGTCTAAGACCACATGGCCGTCGTGCAGATGTGATCTCATTAGTCGCAGTAGGAGGTGTGGTAATCCGCATCGTCGTAATTCAGACAATACTATCCCACATTGTATAGAGTCAAAAGCTCCTTCGAAGTCTATAAGTGCAACCACAATATATTTCTTTTGGCGATCCTTCACCCGATGCACTAGCCATTCCACTTATTGTTCAGTGCAGCGACCCTTTGTGAAACCATACTAATTGCAATTCATCTTACCCCTCAAGTCATCCTGGATTCTATTTGTCCAGTACTTTTCCTAGTAACGACGTTATTGTTCGGTATGATTTTGATTGTTGAGGGTCTCGATTACATGGTTTAAAGAATAATTTTAATGGTCCTATTTTCCACATCCTGTGGATATACTCTGCGGCATAGCATAAGTTGTAAATCGCCGTTATTTCTTCAATATATTTATGTTCAAGTTTCTTGACCATTTCATTTGTTGTATTGTCAAAACATGGGCTCTTTTTTACAATTTAGTCGCCCTATCACTTGTCGTACCTCATCTGTTGTAATACCATCTCCTTCTGCAAGTTTCATTGTCATACTCCTCTCCAGTCATTGTAACTGCCTGTCTGCATTGTGAAATATCTTGAACCATCCTTTCTCCGATGTCATGCCATCCGCTCGTAAACATCATACCAATCTGCATAGTACTTCATGTCGTCGTACTTTTGATTTTCTCACGCCCTTTTAAATAGGGGAGTCACCATACATTTGTCTTACATCCATCCATACTAGTCCATACATCTATACTGTCTTGAACGAATCTTTCCCAATCATCTCGTTTTTTATGGTGTATTATTTTCTTACAACTTCGGAGGTATTCTCTGTATTCCTGCTTCCCTTTTCTTAGTTCTCCGTTCCTGGCTGCCACTTCTTGTAAACTCTCCGCAGTTTATTCCTGTGTTTTTTCATTATTTCTAGCTCCGGATCCCACCAAGTCTTTCCTCTACGATAACCGTCGCCTCTTTGTTCACAGAATGACCGCACAAATTCCAACATATGTTGTTGAATGATGTTCATCCTTTCATCTATATCATGGATATCATCTGATACTATATTTGTGGTTGCATTCTTTCCCCTATTTCAAACGTTTCCTGTCAATCTTCCTGTGGTTAATTACATTTCTTTGTGTCTCAGCCGACTTTTCGTGCTTCTAAATTTCGTATAGTATCGTTTTGTGATCGTCTACCAACCAACAAGACGCTGTGGTTTTGTCGTTTCTTGTCTGCAAAGTGGGATCGATTATGGACCGTCCGTTGTCTGTTTGAAAATTATATATTCCGTAAGTACATATAATATGTAAATCGTACTCATATATCAATTTTTCTAGTTCTCGGCCTCGGGCATTGTCTACAACTTGTCTGTGATCGTCCTTTACAGTCTCCTAAATATATTTCTGCTCTCCTGTATTTGTCTAGTATTCGACCGACTTGCTGGAAAACACTTCGTTCTCTACTTCCGTATGGAACATATACAGTTATAATCATGATATTAATGTCAGCCTTTGCTAGCCAGACAACTTGGACATTTGGTGTTGTGCATTCACGAACTTCTAAAACATCAATGTGGTCGTTGCATATGAGGGTTGCCGATTTCTCTCCATGTTTGTAGATGGCCTTGTATTTCAATGGTTTATTGACTAACCACCCCTGTCGCAAGTAAGACTCCTGAAGAGCACACACGTCTACCGTCTTGTCTGTGGCATGTTTCACCAAATCTACCATTCCTTGAACAGCGCCGTGAAAATTTTGCTGTCCTATTTTGATTCCCATCGTTGGGGTTTCTGCGTGTTATGTTAAAACGAGTGTGTATTCATGGCACGTTTTACTTCGCACGCTATGCATGTTATTTAGGCCTTTTCGTGCACAGTTGACACATTTTTCTGGAACCAAACGCGTGGGACATGTTGGTATATCGTGCACGATGTGCCCGCAGATCTGTTTTTTCTCCCTATAGCTATTTGCTTGATGCCATAACGATGGCACTTGAAGCATCTGTGTGGTTCTATAAACTCTTCATATATTATATGCAGACATTGGAGCAAACAAAAAAGGCTGCAAACGAAATAGGTATAAGGTTCATCAAAGAGACCAAGGACCAATACCACGGCATTCACCACGGCATTCGTTTGAAAAACGTTGATTATAATAGTTAGATGACTGTGCCCAACGGGAAGCACAAAGGAAGCCACTTCAGGAGTGACCTCATGTTGGTGAGTGATTTAATCTATTTCCTGTCTTATGTTAAATCAACTGTTAATTCAATTGAAACTAAAAATCATGTAACTGGTTCAAATTTTCTTCACTGATATTTATTGATTCTAGAGGATGGTGTTTTTTAGTGACAAAAATGTTGAATATGGTTATTATGTGCTTACATGTATAGATTCTGGTAACTGCACCTCTGTATATCTCAACTGGATAATATATAAAATAAATGAGTTTGTTGAAGACAAATGCATGGATACAAAGTACTGTACCAAGGTGTAGAATCTTCTTTGTGTTTGTAATTCGAGTAATTAATTAGCCATTATCTCTTGCAAGAGTCCAATTTTTCACTATGTTGCAAACTAACATGACTGTTCATTTGAAACCAACCTGGAAGAACTGAGTGTCTAGTCTAACTTGACAAACAATCAGAGCATAGCTTTTATTCTCATGTCTTTTTTGTTGTTGTAGTATTTGTAAATGGAAAATGTAGCGTGCTATTGAAGCTTATCTATATGGAGCGATAGGAGGTAGGAGTTGGATGGTAGGCTACTATTAGTAAGTGGGCCGCTTAGCTGGGTTTACCATCAACTTGGTCCATGAGGAGCGGTTAGTAGGAATTGTTTGTTATAGTTACAGTTATTGATACTGGCAAGAGGTGGATAGAGGAAGGAGGGTTCGCTTTTTAGTAGTCACTGCTATATGAACTGGGACATTAATGTGAAAAGCTACAAGTTTTTTCTGACCCAACCAGGAATTGAACCCCGGGTGACTTGGTGATGAGCTAGAGCACTATGTCTCTGTCATAAGTACAAATATTAATTTCCATTAATATATTAACCCACTTTATGAATTATTCTCATTGCAGTGTCCACACATTTAGAGACCCGACATAGGAGTCTTGTTTCAAGACCCACAAAATCCAATATATTTGCATATTGTTGATGTATTTGTGAACCTACAAGTTTGTGTCCAACACCCCACTGTATGAAAAAAATAAAATTTAAATTTGAGTGGCAGTCAATAATAAGCTCTACTATTTATTATGTTTGTATTGTCTACAAAGTGTAGAGTATATTTGTTCAAATTTATATAATATGATTTTAATGACCCCTCACAGGATGAGACCCAGTCTGGACAGCACCACCCACCAAAAAAAATTATTATGAATGGAAATTCTAAAACATTTCTTTTCAATGTATAAAGAAGGTTTTTTGAGGGAAGGTCAATATTTTATCTCATTAAAATCACAATTTTACATAGCCAACATTTTGACCAAATATACTGTCTTCATCAGGACTTATAATGAACTGTCTGAACTAACATCCCTCATCAATACCACTCCACGTCTCCTCATATCCTTCCATTAATACAAACAACAACAAGTCAACAGCAAACATTTCCATTCTGAAATAACTCAACTTCCAACACCATGCATGCATAAATAGCAACCAAATAACTAAACTTTCTATGTATGATAAGATCAGATCAAAGGACTTCATTCAAGCTGTAATAGAATAACACTCATGGGTAACTATTTGGCACAAGCATGAGTATAACTTATGACATCCAATTTTACACATAGAAAAGTATTTTGAAGAAAACAGGAAAAAGGATTCTGTTGTTTTCCCATTTGAATAACATATGACAGGAAAATGTTTTTGAAACATTTCATAAGTAATCCCATTATTGAGTATATTTTCTTTCTCCTTCTCAAACTGTCCATGTGATATGATTGATGAAGTGAGTTCAACTTGAATCTCTTATTTATTTCCACCAGTCATTCTTTTCTGAATTTAGGCAACTTGCTTTTCTCAAAATACCAAATATCAAGTATTGCACAAACAAAATGCCATATAAGAACCTTCTTGAGAAATATGTTTTGTGTACTTGGGTAAAAATTAATTTTTTTTGTAAGTATCAAAACAGAAGAAAATATCATAAACTCTTTCTAAAAAGAATGCTAAGTTAACTTACCATACAAAAGTATGGTTTCAATTTCCTCAAAAAGACCAAGTATAAATAATTACTTCAATTCTTACTAAATACTTTCCAAGTGATTTATTATATAGTATATTTCATAAACAATTTTTAGTATCTACTCATCTTTTATCCTCTATCACCAATGTTCTTGAAATGAATTAATTGAAAAATTATTCTATTGTGTGGCTTACGTTGTCTCATGGTAAATTAATTTTGCAATACTAAGGGAATCAAGAAAACAGTATAAGTAGAATGAAGCTTTAAGTAAAATTTATAGGATAGGAAACAAAGAAGTTCCAGGGATATAACTATTAATATGCTAACTTAAGAAGTTGATACAACAATAAGTTGACTTGAAATATTTGAAGTATCTGAAATGGTTTCTACTGTATTCAATATCAACAAGGATTGTAATATCAATCTTTTTATTGAAGAAATTGATCAGGAAAAACAAAAGAAAATGATACCCTTTTCCTCACAACAGCAAAAGAAATCGTACATTACCCATAGATGTGGCTACAATACAACACTTACCTTAAATAAATAATATATGGACCTATACTAAGTAACATAGAATAAAATAAACTGAATTTCATTTCTTAGACCCTTAATTTCATAATTAAATAATGAGTAGGAGAAGAAATTGTCTCAAAATTGCTGTTCTACTTCATGGTAATCATCATTTTCATATTTCATGATGCAGTTCATTTTCAAAGTGCAAAAGGAAAGTATTGCAAACTAACATACAAGCTTCTTTTCCGTGATATTTTGTCAAGAAAGAAACTGCTTTTTCTCTTCTCTTAAGAGATGTTTGTATAGAATCAGAGGAAGCTCTCAAAAATCCTTAAAATGATTTTGTTGTAGCTTTTCAAAATGTTCCTATGGAAGGACTCTCAATTCCTGAACAATACTCCCCTCTTTAAGTATGTTCTTATTCACCTTTCTCATATGAATAGATGTAGTGATGATTAGGGAAAATATTAATCTCTTTCAGTGGCATTACTGGAGTTCTGGCCATGCCTTTCCTATTTTGACAACTCACTCATGTGGTTCAAAAGTCATAAAAATGTCCTAGTTAGTTAAAAAAGTAAGGTTGCACCTTCAACCAATCTTATATAATAACGAAGACAAAATTCAGACATTGAACAAAAATATTGTTTGTGAATTAAAATGAAGAACTGTAAATTATTTTATGTAGGAAAAATGAGTGGTAAACTCGCTATGTAAGTTAATGAGCATTTGTTAACTTTGCGTTAAAATTCTAATATTTCTAACTCTATTTTTGCCTCACATTGTAAAATATTCTCTTGATCCACCCAAAAATTTCTTAATAAGTATTGAAAGTCTATATTTTTTTACAAAATGAACACATACATGATTACATGACAAGACAGATTTGTAATTGACAGTTTATGCAAAGTACCTTTAATATAACCACCCTGCAATATACACAAACCACTTCATGATAAGATATTTTTCAGTGTTTGTTTCTCATTAAATTTTTTTGCTTGCTTTAAATGTATCCTGTTTTGATGTAAATTAAATATTCTGTCTTTGTTTTGTAGAATCAATGATAGTGTGGAAATGTTGTAGAAACATGTTTGGCGTGCACTGAAGTCAGTGTGAATTAAAAGTTCTCAAACATTCATTTCTCATTTTGACATTTACGACCACAAAAATGTTTTAGGGCGGTTTTTTTTAATGATATGTCGAGATTCAAACCCGCTCCTCCACCTTACTATATTACTCGGGTGAAGGATATCGGGAAAAGAGTTGTTGGGTTACCAGAGACTTTATGGTGCCAAACCAACATTGATCTGGAGTAGATGAGGGAAACCCCAGCTGAAAACAACACCCAGATCGAACCTATGCTCTTCCACTCGGCAATAGGTAGGGTCTGAAGACACTACTACTAAGCCACGGCTCTGTTGGGCGTTTGGGAAATTACTGATTCCAAAATGTACCGGCGTGGGAGGGTAGACATCACTTAATTTGCCTTCCCTTCTTTACAGCATATTGCAACTTTGGAGAAATAATGACGCAAATGCATTATTTTTATCTGAAAATGAGTTGTTAATGACACACTTGATCTAAATCTGTATGCTATCCCAGGAAACTAAAACAACAAATGGAATTCTTCCCTTTTGCGAATGATGACGCTTCTATCTTTGTAGCATTGGCATTTAAGATCTGCATAGGTCATTCAACAAGTAACGAGACAAATTGTGGTAGCTCAAAAACGTTTTATTTCATCACAGCAATACTTTTAAGTTGTCAAGGTGGGATCCTTGTGGTAATATCTGATTAGGTATTTCAGAGTGTTTAGTCGAAATAACCTCTAAATTACTCAGTTAACAATGGCGAGTACTCTCGAGCATTGCACCGCGGAAGAACAACGTGTACTGATTAGATTTTTAGTCACGGGGGTTATCAAAGGTAGTGAAATCCCTAGAAGAATGTTAAAAATACACAGAAGTAATTGTTAAACCGTTAAACGTTTACAAATGGATAGAACAGTTAAAAAATGACCGTGTAAGTCACTGACGAACAACGATGTGGGAGACCGGTTGAAGTTGTAACTTCCGCTCTCGAATCTCGCATCGACACGTAAATTCGGGACAATAGGCGTATTAACATTGAAGTGTTTGCTGAAGTACACGTGAGTGCTGGAACTGTCCATAACAATATTCAGTATAAGCTGCAGTACAAGAAAAATTGTGCGAGATGGGTTCCAAGACAACTTACGGATACCCACAAAGAAACCAGAATTCAAATCAGTCAACAGTTGAAAAAATTAACATCAACTGAAAACGAAGCATTTTTCTGAAGAATTGTACGAGTAACATGTGATGAAACATGTATCCACCATTTTGAGTCGGAGTCTAAATGGCAAAGCCTTCATTCGAAGCATAGGAGTTCTCCCACTCGGAAGAAATTCAAGGCCTAGCCGTCTGCAGGTAAAGTCATGCTTACAGTATTCTGGGATTCGTAGGGGCCTATTTATTGTGACTATATCGAATATCAACGAACTGTCAATAGCCAGTATTAGATATATTCTCGAAAACAAATTAAATCGAATGAAACGTCGTGGACTCTTGACTGAAGATGTGATTTTGCTTCACATCAAAGCGCGCCCACATACTCAAGATTCCTTTTATTTGAACCCCATAAAGAGACTATGTGGAAAACGTTTTCGATCCACTCAAGAAGTTAGAGATTAGGTGCAATAGTGACTTTGAGATTAACTCAAAGTATTTTAGGCCAGTGGTATTGCTTAAATAAAACGTTTTTGAGCTACAGCAATTTGTCTCGTTACTTATTGAATGACCCTCGTACTTTCATGATGCTACAACGTCAGTTGCGCGCCATATTTTGTGAGCTATGTTTTTATGCGGTCCGACACGGTCCTGAAGGTATAAATGTATCATTTTATTTCTCACTGTTTCAGAAAAATCAATGACTAAATGTATAAGTAATAAAAACTTCAAATTTGAGTTATCGACATAAATGAATTTACACTTACGTCATTTTCTCCAGAGGTGTGATATACTACACACCGCTGTGCGAGTCTCCACTTCTTGCTGCGTACTAAGAATATCGGTCAGTTGGACGGTTTACATTTAGTGTCTACTTCCGATTTGTAACTTTTTTATAATTAAAGAAATTACAGGGAATATATGTTGACAATAAAATAACAATGTTTGTGTATTTTTATAATAATTAGTTTTATGAGCCAAATAAGGAATATTAATTGACTTTTCACCCGAAATGTAAAATGTGTCCGAGTGCAAAATTATGCCCTTCGTCCTCTAATCGCCTTCACATAAGGGTGACTTAACATAATGAAAATTTGAAAGGCAAAAATTTAGACCATTTCGATGGTTCTTGCAGATAAAAATACTTAATTAGGTTTTTCCATGGTTCTTTCCATTTTTGGGAGTGCTGAATCCGAATTTCACCTTTCTGTATCGCAGAGCCGATGCAAAATTGTGAAAAAATACATTGTTTGGCTCATTTTGACGTTTCTTGCTTATTCAACGCATGTAAAGATATATTTACATACCTTCCGCTCCAACTCTCCGAGTAACGGACAGATTTCTACCCTCTGTAGAGATGAGCTTTATTACAGTAACAGCTTATATTACACTATTAACCCTTAGCTGCCGACGTGGAAAATATGTTCCACTATTACCTACATGGAGTCCTGTGGACTCACAGTTTAAAAAAAATTAAAACCGCTGTAACAAAATTCAATCAAAAATCATTGACAATTTTTCATGAACATGGTCTAGGAAATATGTCTTGAAAGGAAAATATTGAAATTGATTGCCTAATTTGGAGAAATAAAGTAACAAACGTTGTTGTGTAAAATTCTCGTTGACTTTCATTCTAGTGAAGTTAGGAGATACAAAAATTTTCTTATTATCTATAAAAGAATACATTAAAAAACTGCGACATACAGGGAATTTAAAATATGAACAAAATTTCTGATGCCTCACGTACAAAAATACTGACACTTTGATCAATCACAATTTTCCGCGCACATCTTATATACTTTTGTGGCGCACTGAAGGCAAATTGATTTGCAACACAATTTACTGAGGGAAAACTAGTTCTTCAAATTCATCATAATTAATATTCACTTTCTGCTTTCTCAGACATGTTGAAAATTTTCAATTTTGAAAATTGCAACACGGAAAACCTGCTCTAAAACAATCGGCGACGCGCGTTCGGTGACAGTTGAGCAACACTGACCTGGAGTTCCTGGGACTGCGACGCGCATCCCCTGGAAAAGAACGTCACAATAATAAGCTCGAGTATCCTTACTTAGTAGAGCACGAGGGGAAAGTACCTCAAGAACGAGACCTTTGAATGGAAACTCCCCCTGGCAATTGACGGTTCGTAACATGGGAGGAGTCTCAGGGACCCCACGTCGGCAGCAGAGGGTTAATAATTTATAGCCGATCCGTTATTTCTTATGGTGTATTATTAATTTAGTGGTAGTACGTGCTTATCTTCTGTACTTCAAATCGCCCTTTTTGCGACTGCAAGAGATAAATTCTTTCCTATTTTAAATTATTTCTTTATTCATATTTCTGTCTAAACTTATGGTAGTTCCATATTTGATTACAATTTTTCAAATTTTTTGTTTATAATTGAGTGGTAGTACATGTTATTCTCGGTAAGTCGCTCTTTTTGCGACTGAAATAGTTAAGTTCTTTCTTATTTTTCTGTCTAAATATTTTTCTTTTGTTTCAAATATTAGTTCTTTATTTATTTTTCTGTCTAAATTTAAAGTAGTTGCGCATATTGTTTTTTTTTTTTTTCCTTTTGGTTTAATATTAAGTTAGTATTAGTACGTGTTTATCTTCTGTACCTCAGTGCTCCCTTTTTGCGACTGGAAGAGATAATTTGTTTCTTATTTTCAAATAATTATTCTTTATTTATTTTTCTCTCTTAATTTGGGGTAGTTGCGCATTTTACTTTAATTTTCTGTTTTTACATACTCTAAAGCAGAGCTCTGTAACTTATCTTAATCCGGGAGCAATTTCTTTATTTTTGATCGATCGGGATCGCACGGGATGGGTTTTTGGAAAATTTTTACCCAACGAATAAAATGTATGAGTCATATTTATTTTAATCGCGATACTTTTATTCTCATCAACAAATTTATATTATTTCAAGCTAGAAAAAATAAATAGCATATTTTTATATTTAAAAAGCATTCTAATACTTAGAATTATAGTTATAGAAATTCATATTGTAATGTATGTTGGGGTATGGATATTGGTTACATCTCTAAAACCATTTTCCATAGGGTGTGAAGATGGAGAAACTATCAAAAATGTGCAGAAAATACCGCACCAAAGAAATTTCACTGAAATTTGTTGAGAGTAAAAATAGTGCGGTCTGATTTGACATGGAATGTCTCCATTATTCTTCTCCAATTCTTTTACCTGGAGTCAAGAGTTTTACGTTTTTCGATCAATATTCGATTGGCGAGTGAATCTACTAGTTGCAGGCTACGATGATCACCGAAGGGTTTAGGCGATTTAGGATGGGACATACCCCTTAAAATATTGCTCACGAACACTTACTTCGCGTCCCCACGTTAACTCAGCTAACTTAATTGTTAAGTGTACTTCATAAGTACAACATATTGATACTTTTCCCGATATTATGAAACTAGTATATCTTTTTCTCAAGTACATGTATCAAAATAAAATGTGGTCAATTACATTCAAAACCCCTCTCAATTGCACTCAAAACTCTTAAGCCCCAATTAAGTTTTAGCCTAGAGCTGACTATGTTTGAGAGATAAGTCACCAAATTCCACTTTCATTTTATTTTCCGAGATACACTTTTATTTCTAATCTGCAGGGCACCCACAGTGTAGGAAGGCATGTAATTTCCTAAGAGCAAAGGAACTATTTTGAAAGAGTATTTATTACTAATGTGGGATGGGCACTCGGCGAGATGTTTTTGAATCTCCAGATATTCCCTCCAATGCGCACAACGCTCTAAGTGGTTTTGCGCATGTTGAATGGTGCGTACCCCGTGTGGCAGAATCCGGGACGATATTGGATTTTGCTTTTAGCTAGCATTCTGCTCAATAGGTGGTTTTGCTGATTATGAGCGGTCATGGTGCGCTGCAAATAGCCAAAGGTAAGCACGAAATCAGTAATAATTATTATAGAAATGTTACGCGCATCATGCGGCATAAAAAGAAACGAACTTCGTTCGTCTTGTGTTTATAGTGCGGAGGACCAGAAGACGATCTCACTATGGCGTCTGTCTTTTGTTTCGTAATTTCAATAAATTTAACTGTGATAGAACGCGAAGGTGTATTTATTCATAACGCGCCAATTACATGGAATGCAAGAGTGGTGAACTTATCAAGGTGTGTGTTGATAACAATACGAAGATTAATCTTTCTTTAGTCCAGTAATTCACGTGTGTTCGCGCTATTTCTTCGTGGTAATACGTGTTTATCTACCTTACCTCAAATCGCACTTTTAGCGACTGGAAGAGATAATTTCTTTCTTATTTTCTAATATTAGTTCTTTATTCGTTTTTCTGCCTAAATTTAGGGTAGTTGCGCATTTACTTTAATTTTCTATTTTCCTTTTGGTTTATTAAGTTTGTTACATTTCTTTCCTAAACGATTTTTATTGCGTGGAAAAGCAGGTTATTTCACTGCTTGGAAAATAAATGTATTTTAATAGGGTTATTTCAATGTTTTATTTGCCTGCCCATACTTACCAAGTGTTAGGGGTATGGTTTACTTTTATTTCTGAAGTTCTGTTTAACTTTGGCTCATTTGGAAGTCCAGTAATATTTTATTGTGTTTGGTTTGGAAATAGAATGTTTTCTTATTAGTTGTTCAGTATTTCTTATTCATTAAGAGGTAATAAGTAATAGGTGGTTGGCTGATATGTAGTGTGGAGGGGCGGGCACATTTCTACTTATTTTAGACAATTTTTTTCTGTCTAAATGATTTTTTAAATTATTTCTTTAACAGTTAGGAAAAAAACATATTTGTTTGTGTGTTAGAAAATGTGAATTTATCTAAATATTATTATTTTTATCTCTTGCAGAAGTAAAAGAAGTGTCAGAATATTGATTTATAATTATTAGAAATTAAGGTTTTATTAATCTGGGATTAAATTTATCCTTTTCTGAATCTTGTTTGTTTCATGATGATCTTATAAAGTTGTTTTGTTAAAGCATCTCAAAATGATCCTGAAATTTTACAAGTGGAAATCAAGAATGAAGGACGGACAATTGGTTTACCTAAACTACAAGATTTGGACAAAATTCAACATGTTATATCACTG
Organism: Laupala kohalensis; assembly: GCA_002313205.1. Lineage (NCBI taxonomy): Eukaryota > Metazoa > Arthropoda > Insecta > Orthoptera > Trigonidiidae > Laupala > Laupala kohalensis. The sequence goes on from NNCF01128038.1 coordinate 158,509, forward strand.
GTTTTGAATCCATCTGAAAGTCTGGATGAAAGAATAATTAATGTTCCTAAAGATTCTGCATTGAGGCAAGAATTTTGTTATTTTTAGCTTAAGTCCTTAGATTCCTTGCTCTGGCATTTGCTTTTGTTTATGTGCTTAAATTTTTCTCTTCTTGATGGAGTATTCATTGTTCAGAATTTTCTATTGTTTAAAGATTATATCTTCAATTTAATGTGGTTATATTTCATGATTATTGAAATATTCTCTTTATATATTTTTATGTATTTTCATGTAGCTATGATGTATCTACTTCCTTTTTTGTAATAATTTATTATGCTATATTATGGAAATATATTTTATTTCAGTAACTGCTTGAAATAAATTCATGAGTTTGTCTTATTTATTTTACGTAAGTCAGCATGTTTTAATGAAATCCATTTTTATTCATCATAATGAAAATGGTGTGATAATTTATTTGAAAGTCAATTTCTCCAATAATTTTGAGTGATTTTCACCTTATGCTTTGCTGGCTGGAGGGCAAAGCAATGACAATCTTTTGAGTCACAATTATTTGTTTTTTACAGTGATGCGGTCTTTATAAAACAGGAAAAGTTTGACTGTGATGATGATGTTATTGGGGAGCATGAGGAGGAAATGGATATAACTAAATGTCGTGTTTTACCTGTTAGTGAGGGAGTGGAAACTGCCATAACACAGGTACCAGACTTCAGTTATGAAAAGAGTTGAAATGTGTAAATTGGTAATGTAGGAAAATAAACATAACAGTATCTGGAACTTACTTAAACCAGACTTAATTGGGGCCAAAAATTATTTGGAGTGGAAAATCTGGTTTAATTGGACCTTGAATTATCAGTTTATAAGTAAATTATGTTGTAAATTATTATTTTACATCAAGTCTATGCAGTCTTGAATCCTCCTCCAACAACTGAAATTTGGAGGATTTTATGTAAAACAAATATTTATTTTATTACAATGTATGTGTGGTGAAACTATCACACTTCAAAAATTTTTAAAGTAATCTCAGAGACTTCTAGAGATAATCAACAGAATGTGACTTGGCAAGGGACGCGATTGTCTCACATAGTGCATTGGGGAAGCATATTGTTACTTTGATTTTTTATGTAAGCCCCATAGCCGATCATCGAGCGACGTTGAGGGCTGCATAAAGATGTAGTACATAAGCTATTTGTGAAAGCTGGGGGTTTGTTATTACCAATGTAATGAATAAACGCCCTGCTGCCAGTGATTTTTCATATGAGGGATTGACACTACTGATATGTTGGCTTACATAATGATAAATGGACCTCCTGCTAGTTATAAAGGAAACAGAAATTTTTTGAAGTGTCTCTATGTAAGAAATATGGGACTCAGTACTACAACTACTTCAAACTAATCTCAAAAAATTAATTTATGTCTGATCAGTGACATCCAAATTTGTTAGGAGAATTCAAGAACATTTGGATGAATCCTTGTCATGTTTCAAAGTGTAAGAAAATGTGAGGCAAAATTAAAGGTTAAGGATTAAAGAAGTTTAAAGGCATAGCTGTAATTTTTTGAAACTTAAGTATTTACTAAGCAAAATAAAAACAAAGAAATTGTAATAAGTAAATCGCTTACTTATTCACCTATAAAAACTCTGATTAATTTATTACTAAAATGCCCACACCCACAAAGTTTTTTGTCTTCGCACCAAGCATCGCAGAAAAATAAAAAAATATTCTGCTGTGGGGTATGTAAGCAATCTAAGCCACATGATGATAACATTGGATGCTTTTCATCTCTGTCTTTACTCTACACTTGTATCTTCATGTTAACTCCAGTGAAACTTGACTCTGTGTTTTGTAAGTTGTGTATGTGTCAATGAAAATCAATATGGGCAAATGGGGTACTATTGTGTTTTTTTAAAAATTGAAATTCAATTATTATTATTCTTAAATAATCTGAAATTAGGGATGAGGTCATTTCCTTCACTATTATTCTGAACTACTTTTTTCTATTATTTACATCTTCATTTAGAGACCAAATGGGAAGAGGATGGAAGAAATCTCTGCAAAGGCAAACTCGCATATACTTAAGTCTTCCTACTCAGCATCTAATCGTGTTCGTCATAATAAAATTCGTTACAAGGTAATTAGAATTCTTTTATCTTCTGTAGTTTTAGTTGGAAATTTTGATCACTTGTGAGATAAGATTGTTTCAAATTTCCGTATTTTTATTTTTTATCTGCAGGTTATAGAAGACGGAATCGAGTACTATCCAAACACAGAAAGTGAAGACTTTCAGATTATGAAGAATGATCCAAGAACCCGAATGCATTTTGTAAAATACGTGAAAGTTGATAATAAAACTGTAAAAATTTGGGAATGTGGTATATGTAAGTATTCCTAAAAGTTGCCAATAAATTTACAGAATGTGTGGATTCAATTCTTCTCGTAATTCAATGTATGGTCTTTGGTAGGTGGAAAAGAATTTCGTCACCAGTATACATTGATGAGACATTTACCTACTCATACTGATGAAAGAAACTTCAAATGTGAAGCTTGTGGGAAAGCATTTCGTCAGGTATGATTTTAACTCTTGACCAGCAGTATTCTTTTATAATTAATGCAGTTTTAGACAGACTTTCTAGACTGACTTTTACTATAAACTGAATGTTACTATAGTACATTCGCAGTTTAGTTTGCAGCATGGTCCTTATGGAGAATCATCGTGCTACTGAGAACTTTGATAATCTGTACAAAATCGTATTCTACTGATATGTGAATAAAAATTACCTGTCATGATTATTGGGATAAAAAGCTATGAAATGAGACCAATGTTCATATTTTACAACCATCTACCATTAAGAGAATCATAGTTCACGACTGCACACCTACTTTGTTTTGAATCGATAAAATATGTATTTATTAGTAATTTTTCAATCAATGTTGAAATTTGGTATCAATCAAAGTTATAACTTTCATGTTATAAATTTTCAAAGTATAAAATGCATCTAAGAGGGTTGAAATACACTCTTCCTTTGTTTTACCTTCAATAAATTATCAGCTTATGTCGTTTTAATCAATGCAGAATAGAATAAGCTAAATTTTGGTATATCTACCTTTATATGGGTCCTCTGGTTGACTTTCTATTCCTGCACAAAGTGTAGTATTTGTAATTTTTATTATGAGAGTAATATTCATGGTCACAGAGACAGAAGGCAATAATTTAATGTTACTTTTTAATTGTTATGATCCAATTTCACTAGTTAAAACAATATTACTAACTCTGTAATTGATTGTTATATCCCTATGGTTATTCCTTTAAACTTAAGGTAGACCTCATAAAGTGAATGAACTGTAATATCTGCACCACTGTGGCAAGATGTCAAGGTTGTTAACATGGCTGGTGATGACTCTTTATGTCTGGTCATGCAATATTGGTAACTCCTAACCTCATTTCCTAACAAAATACTGAAAATTTTTTGTTTCTAGCGAGAAATCAAGTGCTTATTTCACAATTTTATTCCTTTAGTTTTCAGTAGCTTTCCTTTTTGTGAAAACATGGCAGTTTAGCATTCATTATTTGTAGTTTTTAAGTTATAGTTTCTCTCATTATGTTCATGTAAAGAGTATAAATATAAATAGATACAAAACTTCATTCACTTTTTCAAAGTTGATAGTATGAACTCTCACTGGAAAGGAAAACATATTAAAAGTGGTAATAGGACAACTGTTATAGGTTTATGAATATTTTTAAAAATGTGGTCCAAACGAAAGTGTGCGGCTTGTAATTAAGAAAACAAAGGAGGTCTCCGGGACATGAATGTTCAGTTCATAGAATAAGAAAACAAGGTCTTACTTTCTATTGATGCTGCACAAACTCAATCATTTCTTTGTAGTTGGAAACCACAATAAAACGTGTACTGCAGTAAAAAACAACTCATCTGTTCTTCATTTTTAAAAATTTCAGCGTATAGTTTTGTATGGACAATACTTAAATTATGAATTTTAAGTTTCTATGTGACTGAGCGTGAACCAATGTTTTCGTACAGACAAGTATTGTAGGATCTCCATTTGATTAGCAGAGGCTATGTCTGTCCGTGCTGACAACTAAAGTGTGAATGGACTTAAGAGAGGGACTTCATGCAACTATGACTTTATTACTTCTCATTGTATGAGTCACTATTTCTTATAATAACTAAACAAACTTCATTGATCATTGGGTAGTGAAATGTTAATGTTTGATGTAATTCTAAGGAGTTTTTTTGTTTGTGATTAATTGTGGTGGACAATTATTTCTGGATTAGTTTGTGTAGCTTTGAATTATGAATGAATGGCTATGATGTGTACAGCTTTTCTACAAGGTCTTAATGGTTCTTTGTTTAAGTGTTATGTAAATTAAACTCAAAAGGGATGTTACATTTTACATGTCTTCTGTTTACTTGTGAAGTATTATGTTAATTTCTGGTACCCTTACAAGAAGAATCTCTTGACAATGGCCAGCATTTTGCCCCAAGTTTATATAAGTAGGGGACCTGGTGAATTGAAGTATAATATTGGTGCAAACTCTCTAGAATAATGTAGAAGTTCAACTCCTATATCCCACTATGTTAAAGACCTTTTCTTATTTGTTGTAATGCATCAATGTGTATTTTTCCACAGTGCCATGTGATGTGATATGATTTGGATAGGTTTTATTTTTAAGAGTCATTTAAGTAAACTTTATTTCTTATTTAAGTGTTGTGAATAAAATTATACCCCCCTCATCATAGATTGTTCAATCATGAGATTCTCAGTTTTTTCTGTAATTGCTTCCAGAAGATAATTTTTAGATTTTGTTGATTTTTTTAAAATATGCCCATCTACATTACGAAAGTATCAGGTCTTAGGTTACTTCCAGGACGGTAATTTGATGCTTAAAAATACTGTTTGATTAATCCACTTGGTAAATTATCTAAGTACATTGATTGTAAGTAAACACAGTTCTCTTTGAAACAAAACACAAATCTGGTCCTTCATCTATAGGACATTTAACTCGAATGCATTATACATTACACATGTTGAAATTAATCAGTAACTTTTTGTCAATTATTTGGAAATAATTTAACTTATTAACACAAAAAAGTGTTCTGGAATTCAAAAGATTCAACATTACCGCTTTTACTTCCCCAAAAAATTTTGTGTGCATGTGCATTTTGTCTTTGATTGTAATTCTCGAAATTCTTCAACGTTAATGAGTTAATAAATAAATTTCTCTAAAGAATAGTCGAGGCATGTTCTTCAACATTGGTATCTTCTGCTTTTGTGATTTAGTGTTTTGCTGACAATGGTCCTAGTCTGCTGCAGACAATGTCTTTCTAAAGCCTAGTTATTGAAAGTTGACAACGAATTAGCTACCCATTAATTTACACATCTTCCCTGGTACACTTGTGAAGCAAAATAATTGGTATTTTTGTTCTTATCATAATACTATGAATTGGGCGACAAATTCATAACATGACTAGGAAAATTGTTAGATTCTTCTGCCTTGTACCTCATCATTAATGTAGTTCATTTATTTCTATAATGATATCAATAAACAGATTATTACATTTGTGGAAATACTGAAACAGGTAACTGAAATTATTTTAAATTCAGTCAGGACAGAGTATTTTTTGTTTCCATAATGTTTATTGAATCACTATGTCAAAATTTCTAAACAAAGAATTTTGATTTTTCAATAATGTTTCAAGTGATCAGTAATTGAACCAGAACTGACCTATCCTACTTTTCATTTTCACCATTTTAAAAATTGCATATGCTCATAGATAGCACAAACAGTAGATAATAGATCAATAAATAAATTTGTATTATACCATTTATCTTAATTTTGTCAAGTATCTGATGAACGTGGGGTGTGTGAAAAAGAAAGATTTATATTCGTATCATTTAAGAAACTTTGCTTTACCTTTTAAGTACTTCAAATGAATCATACTTGAAAGTTTATGTAAATAAACTTTTACCAGGTAGATATTAGAAGATGAAAAGAACAATTAGTTATTAGAATTACCTACTACATAGATTTGTTTGATTTCAGTAAATGAGATCAACTATTCACAGCCCAATACTTTGTATACTATTTTCTTGATTCATCTGGAGAGTTGGCACCTTAGTATTATTTTACACTTCCATTATGCTCAATGACCTCTACTTAGCATTAAATTTTGGCTGAAATTAGTGACTCCTATTTCTGAGTCTCTCTTTGTGAGGGTAGTTTGGCCATTGTAGCCACAATTTTCATAGCCAACTATTTACAATAGTCTTTTAAATTAAATGAACCCAGCCAATGTTTTTTCATTGAAAAGAAAGAAAATTGATTACTTTTTATGAGAAAGACGTGTGGTGTAGAATGTGTGTTCTTTGCACCATAAATTTGTCAAGTGTATCTGATTTTTTGCAAAGAATAATTTTATTTATTTTGAACAATATCTGTGTAAACATCAGGAATTATCCAATTGGCCATACTTAAAGGTATGAGTAACTTTTTTTAATTTTATTTTTTTAACTATGGTGCCTACATTCGTAATGTTAATTGTTACGTGTTTTTCTGGAGTGGAATCAGCTTCATTTTTGTTAATATTGAATATAATCCTGTTTTTATGATTGTTTGTAGATGAGCACTTTATCTCAGCATCGAGCTATTCATAGTGATGCTCGCCCGTATGTCTGTGAATTATGTAAAAAGACTTTCAATAGAGTTTCTACTCTGATATCTCATCGTAAAACCCATTCAGAACATAAGCCACACAAATGTACTGTTTGTGGAAAGGGCTTCCATCAGAAAGGTGAGATTTCACCTGCATTTAGTCATATGTAATTGGTTGTATTGAAAGTCCCTACTAATACCTCAGTACAGTGGATGTCTTTGGTGTTTCTTAGCACTATTCAATTACAACCAAAATTAAATTAGCTGTTAACTGCTATTATTTTGTTCGCACGGAAAGTATTTTAAGCTATTCTTCTAATGAGAAGGGAAACTTGTTTCCTGGAATGTCCAGTTTCTGGTTTCCTGTTATTATATTGTTAAATTTAATAAAATCCTTTTTTATTTTGTAAATCTTGAGATATAAGAGTTTTTGCTCTGGAAAAATCGTTTGCAAAAGCAAGGTTCATTTTAAAGTTTATATTATTTCTTTATAGTTTTATTCAACAAAATTCAAGTTAAATGTAAATAACTATAATACGAGGTACAGTTGATAAATTGTAGAATCTTAAACACTTTTTAATCACTTCAATTCTTTTTATGCAATGTAAGTCTTCTGGAGGTAAGTTGGAAATGAGAATGCTTTATTTTGAAACATGATCTGATTTTGGGACATTGTGGCTACCAATCCATATACAACATGATTTTTATTTAATGCATCCAATCTACATGTTATATGCATTATATTTCAAGATGGCTTTCTTCAATGTAGCATTTGGTTTTGCATGCTTATAGGAAATACAGCAGCTCATTTATGAACGCTAGTTTTCGAAATAAATTAACATTCTATTTATGTTTTTATTTGGCTTGTACTGACCTTGTAGCTTCAGTTTGGGAAACCTGAGTTATTTGCTAACTTGGTGGTTGGAACCAGAATAAAGTTGGTTTGTGAGCCTAATTCAGATACTTGTGGGGCAAATGCTGACACTGCTGATTATTACATAGAATCCTGCTGTTTTCTTAGCTCTTCCAAGGATTTCTTCCTCTTAACAAAATGAAAGCTGTCAAATTTGTCTTCATTGCACTTCTTGTGATTTGGTCTCTCTTGTTTGCTACAAGTTTGGGCTACCCCTAACTTTCAGCCTCTTCGACAAATCATAACACCCAGGGTGGGAACACTTTTTACTGTCGGAAAAGAAAAAAAGAATACAAATGGCCTTCTTGCTTAGATACACAAGTTCAAAGAAGTATGAATACAATGTCTACAAAATAAATTTATGCAATTTATAGTTTTATTAACGTAATGTAAATAGTATTAACAATTATTCATTTTGCTTTTCAAATATTTCAGAAATATGCCAAAGAATAATTTGTTGGCAATAATTCAAAATTGAGACGTCACTATCAGTACAAGAAGTGACAATTATGGGTGTGCTTCAAATTTTATTAAAATTTGTAATTTTTAAAGATACTGTTGATTGAAAAATAAAAATAATTTCACTTCAGTTAAATACTCTTCAAGAAATTAGAAATTTGTGACCCAAAATAATTTGATCACCCCAAAAATTATTTTTTTCCATAAAGTTGATATCAATAAAAATAATTTTTTGAGCTGAAAGCAATGAAGGAGGGGGGCAGTTTTGAGGTGTTTAAGTTTTAAACAATGGAAATATTGGTTTTTAGTTTTGATATCCTGGTTCAGGAAGTTCTTAATGCAAAGGTTAGTAGCCTCAGAAATTTTCTGTTGGGAAAAGAGTTTCTGGAATTTTTTATAAAAGAAAATTTGTTTACTAGGCTAGGAAATAAATATTGAGAATTATTTAAGAGAGGACTAATAAAAAGGAAAATTTCTTAAAGGCTGAAAGTGAGAGTGAGACCCCCACAAAACTATAGGAAAGTTTTTCCTTCCAGTTTGTATGTACTTGGCTCACATGATCTGAAATTGTTCCTGTATGGACATTAGGTATCAAAAATATGCAGAAAACACTGAGTGAGATACCTATGTGAGAAAACATCTTTCATGTGATTGAATAACACAGGTGGAACTTGCAAGACCCATCGGCCAATCTCCCAACCATCATAGTTCAATGCAATGCAGTAAAATTAATATTTGGTTACAAATTGTCAATTATTGTTGTATTTGTAAATGGGAAATGTAGCGTGCTATTGAAGCTTATCTACATGGAGCGATAGGAGGTAGGAATTGGGTGGTAGGCTGTTGTTAGTAGGTGGACTAGTTAGCTGGGTTTACCAACAACTTGGCCCACGTGGATGTGTTAGTAGGAGTCATTTGTAAGAGATAGTGATACTAGGAGGAGCTGAATAGAGGAAGGAGGGTTTGCTTTTCAGTAGTCACAGTTATATGAACTGGGACATTAATGTGAAAAGCTACAAATTTTCTGGTCCCATCAGGAAACAAACCCAGGATGACTTGGTGATGAGCGACAACACTACCACCTGAGCCACGAGTGGGGCCACGGAGGGCACATTTGTTTTCCTCCTTTAGCACAAAAAGACTGTAACAAATCTGTACGTTGATTTTTGATATTTAGATTCCAAGCTCAATGCTAAAGAAATACAACACTGCAAAACTAAAGTAACTGCTAAACACACAATTTCTAGTGTAGTTTTATACTCCTATATGTGTTTATTTACTTCAAACTTTCTGTGTTTGCATTATGTAAAACATTCATTGCAAGTTCATTTAAGTAAATATTTTGTCACATTTAAGTGTGATTTAACAGGTTTACTAGAAGTCCTGGGTAACTATTTTGTTACTTCAAAATTCCTGTTACTATAATGAATAATATTTAGTTTTATGAGGTCATGAGATTTGTTATTCTGTTTATTCTAATTGTGAAACATTTTTGCAGGTAATCTCCGGAACCATATATTTACTCACACCAATGAGAGGCCTTATAAATGTGATATCTGTGGTAAAGGTTTCAATCAGATGTCTAATCTTATGTGTCATAAGGTAAGAATTCTAACAATGTATTTGAATTATTTCATGAAAGCACATTATTTAATTTCGAGTATGAGAATGTTTTTTTCTGTCAACTTCAGTTGAGACTTTATAGTCAGGATGTAGTTTATTCACATCAATGACCTTTTGGTTGTTAAGAAGAAAGTACAGTTATGCTCTGAGGAAAGTCAGAGCAAAAATGTGAAATTGTGAGCTATTTGAATGCTAAAATATTCTTGTAAGATCCATCTTTTAGAATTATCAGGAATTATTGCCCTATCATTTAACACACTATTTTCTGTGAAAAAAATTCAGAAAGTTTTCTTCTCTTGCATAAATGGTTTTCATTCCCATTCAAAATAAGTGATTTTTAATTCTCTCTTCAACTTTGTTTTGTAACTTCTTTAGTTATTCTTATCTGTATGTTTTATTTATACTAGGGATTTGGTGAAAAGAAATCCTCTTTGTTCAAATAATTCGTCTTCTTTTGAGTATCCTCCATAAAGTTTTCTTTCTTTTGTTATCTAGATTTTTGGATTATGCATTGGTATTTCACTTTAGCCTTGATTCAGCTTAATTACTAGCAAAAGTATATTTTTGGAGCATTCTATTACTTTTCATCTCACTATTGTGATAACAAAGAGAGAGAAATCATAAAAAGTGGTTGTTCTAACTTCTAAGGTTTCGTTGTCTTCTTAAATGTTCAGACCTTACCTTAAAATGTTATAAGTGTTATTCTATTCCTTTATATTATGTAATTTCTAGGCACATTCACATGGAAACAAAACTCCTTTTGTGTGCTCCACGTGTCATATTGAGTTTCCTCGAAAATACGCTCTGCGATCTCATGAAGAATATAAACATGGTATTAAATATAGAGGTGGTATGCGTATACAAGAGATGGATCCTAGTAATTTCAGAGACATAGTATCAAGGAAACAAAAGAGACGTGAAGAGTAAGTTATTTTTTTAATATTCACAGAATTGTTTTATGCAAGTAGCTTTTTCTTGAAGAATTATTAGTCTTGAATGTTTTTCTGTTTTCTTAGAAAGACAAGAAATGAATCAGTGACTAGTAAAATTAAGTTTTAAATTTTGTTGTAAATTATAATTAAAATTACTTGGAAGAGGTATGGATAGTCATAATTTTTTTTTTTTTTTTTTAATTCACAAAATTGAGTAGAGGGGTTCCTCTCACAACTGATTAATCTAGTTCAAATTGGTCATAATAATGAATTTTATTGGAAACCAGTAAAGATAAACATTTTAGATGATTAATGTGTCTTAAATTCTTTCTAGGAAAAATTTACGAATTATTCACTTACCAAATGGAGACAGGACTCTGGCTGACATCAATAACCTCATGTCTACGAATGAACAAGGGGAAACCAGAGATAAATTATTTGGTTCATCCAATCAGCAAAAGGTATTTAAATTTATCCAAAAACTCTATATAGTAATCATTTGGTGTTGTATCATTAATTACTTAAAAGTTAAGCTTCAAACTATCAATTTCTATCTGGTATAGTAGGACAGCACAATATAGTCCAGTGTGATTATATCACAGAAGGAAAAAGTAGTGCTGAGTTGAGTGAGGTAGGTGATCATATTTTATTGCTGGGCTTGGAAGAAAAGTTTCACTAGACTGGGTTGGAGAAAGGTTAACTTATTTACTAGACTTTTTTTATATGGTATATTGTAATAATGGTTGAATAAAATATATTGCCTCTTGTTACTTATACCATCATTCTAGATAAATTCTTCAGAGTCTGGGGTGTATTCAACTCTTCGGCATGTTATACAATTCAAAAAATAGTAATTACATTGGGATGACTGTACTTACCAATTTTATAAAATCTTGATTTTGTGTGTGTGTGCATTTTTCTCTGTAAAAAAAATATAATGAAGTATTTTTAATTAATTCAAGAAATTAGTACTTCATTGGCCATTCTTTTGTTTGTGTAACTCCTTTCTTATGTTAGTAATCATCTGTGAAAGAAAATTTAACAAAAAGAGAAACCTTCTCTATTGGCACACAAATAGAGAGTTTTGAATTGATCAACATTTAAAAATGATTTTCAGGTAAGAGGTTCACTGGGCTAATTCTGTTCTGATTTTATGTGAAAACAGCTTGGATCAAGTAGGGTAATTATTTCCACAAGGTAATTGTAACCAACATTATTTTTGAAAAGTGTTTCAATATTGTAAATTCCAAATCATAGTGGAGTTTCTATGGAGAATTTTTATGGAGTTTTAATATGTGTAATATTTCACAGGTTTAATTAAAATATTTTGACAAATCCCTTATAACTCCTTTTTTTGTTGTATTAATATTTTTTGTTGTACTATAACAGACAATTTTTTTGAAAAACGAACTGTCACAATTTTGAGGTTGAAGTTGAATCGCTCCCCTAGAAAATGTTTTAGATAAGCATCATCACAGACGTAGCCAAAGAGGGGTTCCACAGGGGCCTGGTCCTCCCCATCCTTTAAAAAAATTATGCTGTAAAATGAAACATCATGAATTGAGTTATATAAAGGACTGTTGATCCTAATGTGTATATCAATGATTAAGTTGGCGCTGAGTTTATATTAATCTAAACATTTTGAATACAAAATCATTTACACCTAAGTTACCTACCATTGCTCCTCTTTTGGAATATTCTGGCTGTGTCCCTGGCATCATGCTTGACACAATTCTAGTAATGTATTTAACTACCTCTATCTAATTTTAAGGGCTCTAATGACCTTGACATTGATGAGCCATAAAGCCCCACACAAAAAATTATGCAATTTTTAATATCCCTTCCTCAGTTGAATGGCTTACCAAGTGATGTAGTTATGAGTACCCCTCATTTCTAAAGAAATGTCACAAGATCCATGTCAATAGCAAAGTTATACTACCTTTATCTGTGTATTTTCACCTTCTTTTGAGTGAAACCCTGTTGTGTAATGAAAATTTTGTATGTTGATTTGAATATTTGTGAATTAACTTGAAAATAGCCATTGTCACTGGTGTTAGCCCTGTATTGTCCTGCTGCTTTTGGATGATAATGGCAATTAGAAATTGCAAGTTGTGGGTTTGATTTTATAGGGTGGCAACCAAATCATAAGCACTTCCAAAATTAGCCATATCCGAAAGATGACAAAGAAAGACAGAAAATTTGTTTTTCTTCTCCAGAAAGACTGTGTTTGAACACATTTAGACATCACAAGTCAAATACAAAATCGCATATTTTATTGAGGGTACAGATTTTAATTGGAGTGCAGGTATGATTTACTATTGAACTATTTTCCTTCACAAAATGCTTTTATAGGTACCTAATTGTCGGTACTAATATTTTGTTTGCATTGTAAACTGCTTTAGTTCCAAATAGATGCATTAGTAACCATTATAACTCCATAATATTATGTAAAGGTGGATATCAATGGAACAATAAATAGCCATTCTTCCTCCTGGTGGTCTGAATTATCCCAACTTTTATAATTCTGTTGGGATAAATAAAACTACTACTCCTCCTCTCCCCCCTCCCCCCGTAAGTATCCAATCTACAGAAGTAATAGTTTAATACCATATTCTAAAATCATTAGATACAGCCTAAAACAATTACTTTTTCCTTCCTTGAAGAAAATAAAAAATGTTGAAGTGCAAAAAAGCGTTGGTCATAATTACCCCCTTGACCACATATAAAGATAAATATCTTTTAGCTGTTAAATAGAACACAAAACCTTTCTTAATTCATGGCAAAGAATTCTCTTTTTGTGATGCCTCTATTTACTGTGGTGATTTGGTATACTTATTAACCAGATAAATTATCAGGCCGAATTCTGTTTGGTTTTGATGAGAGGTTTAGATTTTTGTTGGATCCTCTTCCAAATGCAATAGTGAGAAAAGTTAGCTTAGTAGCTTTCTTTTAAATTCTCTTGCTCTTTTTTTTTTTCTCCCCAAAACGTTTTCTAAAAACCATGCCTGTGTGTGAATTTTTAGGATGTATGTGTGATTTATTTTTCCTCGAGTTCTGCACATAGTATTTGCAAATAAATTTTGCAAGAACCCATCAGATGGGTCTGAGGTTGTTACTACCTCATTTTATTAACTATTACTAATAGCTTTACATTTTGAGAATGTTTCTCTAATTTTAGTGTATACAAGAAATTCATATGAACGTGACAAGGGCTCTAATCACCTCAATGCTCTAATGACCAAGCCCTAAAACTCCGTTTAAAAAAAACAAACAAACATGACTATTTTCAATACTTTTCTAATTTGACTATTTTGATGTCACAATGTTGAATATTTTGTTTTATAACCAATCACATCCTGCAGAGAATTAAATATTCTCAGTCAACCTAATACTTCTGTGTTTGCGCTAGAACCAAATCTTTTTGAGAAGTTTATGTAAAAACACTGAAATTTTTCAGATTTTCTTGTAAAGTTGTAAATCTGGCACAATTTTTTCAAATGGTATGTGGTGAAATTATCTTTTCTATATCATATTTGATAGGCACACCTACAAAATTTAAAATACTTGTCTAAACCCAACTAATACAGAGGTCTGTGTGGAGTGAATGTTTTGGGAATGGACATTGGAGACTATGTGATCATGCTGATTGCTCAGGAGGTTGATAACACTCTTTTAAGAGTAATTCAAAGGATGGCCTGATGTGACTACAATTTTTACTTTATGGCTTTGGATGTGTCTCTTGATCCTTGGCTTAGTTCCCCAAGTTGAGTCTCTATTTCTAGATCCTCTCCATCTTGTTAGTTTTTTGGGTTCTATATAAAGCAGTATTAGCCAAAAACAGTACCGCTGGTGCCAGTACAGGTACATTTTCATGTCGGTTTCATTTCATTCAGTAAGTGGGCAGATTATTATGAACCCTAGTAGAATGGCCCTGTAATGATTGGAAGTAGATGGCGTAAGATTTATTTCTTGGGTCTAATGTTTTCTTAATCACCTACTGTGTTGGTGCAATGCCACTGTTCTGTGCACTGTCAATTCTTTGGCTTGTAGAACTTGAAGAATTGAGTATCCTTCGACTTTATGCTGCATCAAAATTAATTCTCATTAGATATTTGGTTTGTGAAATGGTCTAATTTTTTTTTACTTTTAAGTATGGCTTATTATGCTTTACTAATTGCTCTGATGTGTTTTTCAGGATCCTAGTGCTGGGGTTATAATTGATCCTATTAACACAAAGGCAATGTCTGCTGCTCGTAGAGATGGGCAAACACCATTTGCACTATTGAAACCTGCCAGAGGTATACCAGTTTTGGTCAAAGTCATGGCTGCAGCAAACAATAAACAGGTTGGTTATTGTGACAACGCAAATACTTGCAACTCACTAGGTATACTCAAACACACACATAAGACAGCTATTTGTACATACACGTGTAATGCATTCATGATCTGTACCATTTTCCTTTCACATGTATTTTACAAGAACATGTTATTCTCCTTTGTTTGTTTGTTTTCTTTTTCGGTAAAGGTATTCCCAGTTTAAAATTTCTTCATCATGTTGTCATCTTCTTCATGATGGAAGCTGTTGCTCCCATCATCATCTCTCACAGATTTGGCTTCTATGGTTGTGAATGGATGTACAAATTAAGAAATTAAACATTTTTCCAACAGACCCTCCAAATTAAATAATCCATTCCTCGGAAGATGAATAAATTCTCTCTCCCAAGCCTGCAGTTCATCAAGATGTTTTAATGATATCTCATAGTATACGTTGCATTTTTCATTCCAAAAATTGATGGTACAACTCTTGCTCTTGGATCTGAGGAGCTTTCAGGTGATAATATTTGCATAAACTCATAGCGTCCATCATGAATGCATTATCCACAGGCTCACCTATCCTCAACGATACTTAGTGCAATCCCTCCACTGAGAAAATATTCAGAGCAAATCCAGTTACTCTCAGTTCCCTGGAAATCCACCTCATTAGACAAATGGAACAACCATGCCCCTGCTCAATGGAACATTTTTGCATTTTGGGTGCACCAATGCACACTCAGAGCAGCAAATGAAAAATGCCATTAGTTAATGTGCAATGGATGTCATGGAAGTAAATAACATTTTGGAAAAGTTTGTGTTGTTACTCTGTGTCTGTCCAACAGACCTACAATAACATCTAACATATTCTCAGAATTTAGAAGTAATCTGATACATTGTATTCTTTAAAGGTCCTTGTACCTCTCATGTCACTTCAAGGATTTGCTGGGCATGTGACAGTGTGTGCTTTGATATTTTATGTTGACATGTATGTGTCTATTAGAACTTTTAATATAGTTATTTCATCTGGGGACGATTCTAAGTTTTCGAATGATTTTATTTTGTTTGTGTACAGATGTTGGTTCCTGCTACTGCTGAAGACCTCAAATCTGCTGGAAAAATTACTGTTTCCCCTAATTTCAGTGGTGGGAGTCCGAGTAATGGGGGAGTGAAAGCAGTTCAGATTAAAGTTAGTAATTATAGTCTTGGATTCCTAATATTCTGTATTTTCAAATTATTTATATAACAAAGATGATTTTTTCTTTGTATTATGAAAGACTGGGATTTATTTCAGGGAAGCGTTCCCTGAAGTGCAATCCTTCTCTTAATACAAAGAAGTATTACTTATAGCATAACCTACACCTTTATGTTAAAACTTGTTATTTTATCATTATGAACAGCAAAGAAATGACATTAAGAACAGCAAAGACAATAAATGTAATTATTTATTTTATGTTGAATTATTTGGCTTTAAAAAGCTTGTCATGCAAAATGTTCATAAAAGTAGATACCAATTAATTTCATTAGATGGTGATTGGTTGGTAAGTAAGTACTTGCCAAAGTATGAATTTTCTTTACACTTCTCATGACAAGTTTTTTGAATACAAATATTGATTCCACATGAAATATTACATAATTTTCAGCAATAAAGATAGTAAGTACGTTTATTTTTATTAGGGTCTACGAATGTGATATATGTATGCGCATAAGTCGTGTTTCTTTGCTTGGAGAAAGTTTAACTTAAGAAAAAGAAATTGGACAGAAACTCACTGTGTTTATTAGTTTATTGAATATTAGGTGCAGTAAATTACTTTATTATCCTCAACGTAGTCATATGCAGTTTGTAACAGCTCTCTTGACTATAAATTATAAATTTATTTTTGGCTAACTGACTTGACGTTGGTACAGAGCTTGCACTCAATGTAGCCAATGCGTTTACTTTGCCATCGTCCATAAGAGTAGCAACATTTGTTCCTCGCATTATGTTGGCAGGACATTCGAGTTTCTGAAAACTTAAATCTATCACCAATCTCGTACACCAATTCAATTCGTATGCTCTTGTGGTCCTATTCTGTTCTTTCTGTGATGAGTATGTGGAACAAATATTACCTAGTGTCTTAATTTGTGGTGTTATTAGATTGTATTTCTTTACAGCAAATAGTCACTTTTGTGAGTACTATTAATATTTGTTTAGATATAACTTAAATTCGTAGCAGTTGGTAATTTGTTTTAGGCAGACATATTACATAATTTTCAGCAAAATTACATGACTTGGAGTATATGGAGGTGGTAGCATTTGGCATTACAGCACCTTTATAAAAACCTTAATTTATTTTATTTGTTTTAGTATGTGGCTTAAATAAAAACTTGTTTTTAGAAAAGGTTTTTTATTTATTATTTATCATTATCAGATGTGTAGTGAACCACCTATTATAGTTTAGTGTATCATAGCAGAAATACCCTGGTGTAGATAGTGGGCGATAAAAGGTACAAACTTGGTGTGACATAATAATGTTGCTAAAGGACATTTTTTGAACTACAAAAATTTAATAGAATGGATGGCATGTAATGAGATAATGCAGTAACTATTATACTGGGGACCTGTTAATATAGTGGAACCCTGCTGATCTGAACTAAGTGGGACCAATGCCTGTTCAGATTAATGAAAATTCAGATTACCCATCATTCCAATATTAATGGAAAAATAAATGGGTCTGGCAAAAGATAGTGAAATTTTATGTAATATATATGTATTTTTATATGATATTTTAATGTAAGTTTTTTTGACCCATCTATTCAGAAGCGGCAGAACAAGTATTAAATTTATCTTTCCTTAAATTAATGTATTTGTGGGTGTTTGAAGTTACTCTTTTCTTTTCCCCTCCCTCCTTTCCAGATTTTACGTACAATAAATTTGAGCACTAAAGAGTAGATATCTTTCTTTTGCCTTGACCAGTCTGTCTACTAAATATTTAAATTTTCAAACATTAATATCAGTTCAGTTTATCTGGATTTTCAGACTATTGAAATTCTAATGTAGTTGGTAGTTGTTGACTATTATACAATGTCGTGTGATCAAGTGTAATTATTCTTAACTTTATTTTGCTGGAAACATAGATAGCCTCCCAGTGTCCATAACTTACAATTGTTCACCACAATAATTTAACGCAAGTAATTTTTTTTTTGTGGTACTAATATATGGGAAAACGTTTTTTAAATTGTTACTATGAGTTTCTTTGTAAAACATGGATGATGCATTTCTATGTAACTGGTTAATTCTGATCCAATGTCAGTAGAAATCTAATTAGTATTTCTCATCAGGTTCCTGTAGTAGCCACAGTAATTCAACGGGTTGCAGCAGATGGACAGTTGTCTATAGAGGTGGAACCACCTGGTCCTGAGCAAGATCTGAGTTATGATCAAGAGGCAAATGTTGATTCCGAAGATGTAGAACAGTCTGAATTAAATCAAAGAAGTGAGTCCTCTTTATTACTATTTACTAATTGTCGTATTGATGTTAGACTTATGGGTATTAACATTAGTCACCAGTTTATTACAAAATCAAGACTTGTAAATCTGAATTGTGTGCAAACCAAAATGTATAACGGACTTGCTCACGTTTAGAACTACTAAACCACATCCAGATATCCCACACACATGAAATTTTACATCAACGTGATAGACACACATTCCAAAAAGATTGTTTCTGTGTTCGTTTCTTCCTCCTAAGTGAAGATTTCTGTATGTAAGTAAGCATTACATGTACGTACCTGAAAAATGT
The DNA here is from genome assembly GCA_002313205.1 of Laupala kohalensis. Taxonomy (NCBI): domain Eukaryota; kingdom Metazoa; phylum Arthropoda; class Insecta; order Orthoptera; family Trigonidiidae; genus Laupala; species Laupala kohalensis. Next base: position 177,194 of record NNCF01128038.1, read on the forward strand.
TGGAAACAGATAGTACTGAAACCTGTCAGTTTTGCGAGATGTTTAGCTGAGAATACTTTGAAAAAGTCGTGAACTTTTATTGTATACCTTAAATTTTCCAGCACAGCTGTAAGTTTGTTCTATCTGTGTCACTGTTAATGTGCCCAAGTTTCCTTATATTTCATTTCTGGACATATTTTAGATACAATTAAGAAATGGTGTGTCCATAAACTTACAACAGTCTTAACATTTATATACTATTAATGTTATAGTATTTTGATTACATCATATTAATAAATTGATGTGAAAGTTTTCTTTAACAAGGAGAGGGTATAAGGTGAACAATGAAATCTTTTATGGGATGGTACTATGGCAAGTCAGTTCCAAGCACATACGATTCAAAGTTTTATGCTGTAACCTTATTTCTTTTATTGTTGCATGTCTTCAACATGAGTGGTATTATTTTATGTAGTACTTCTTTGAATTTTCCTTTATCCTCCTTTGATGCCTTTCATCTAGGCATTCTAAATATTATCCTATAAAGAAGCTGGTGAGTGTAATGGTATGTTTTTTATACATTGCTTGTAATCCACAGCTGAACCATTTCGATCTCCTTCAAAGGTTCAATATATTCAGCAAGATGGTGTTATTTTACATGAAGAGGAAGTTGAGGAAATTGAAACATCTGTAGATTTATTAGAAGCTTCAGCTGATCAGGAAATGGTTGAAGATAAGACTGAAGAAACTATGACTGCAGAACAAGGTAGGCAACATATCGAAATATGTAAAATTTAGTGTGGTGGTAAATATTTAACAAAAGATAGTTATGAATTTGTGAACAAGGTGATGAAGGAGAAAACAAACAGATGGGTGTGAGTATATGTACTGTATTTACTCAAATATAATACCCCCCCACCTTATTTTATGTGTCAAAATTTAGGGGGGGAAATGAAGTTGAGTAAAATCAAAGTCTTTCTGAAAGGAAATGCTCATTCAAAATTCCATGTGAAATGGTTGGCTCTGGTAAGTAGAATCATGAGGACTTTAAAATGAAAAACTAAGGGTGCAGTTCAACTTCTTCTCTTGACATCGCTAATGTACACAGACTAGCTCTACTATGAATTCTCATGCTGCTGCTTTATTTCCATGTGTCTGAGCATAATTTAGATCTCTTAGTTTGAAGTGAGCGTTGAAGCATCTTCGATTGCCCAACTTTCATTGTGCTGAAGAAGATCCCCATCTCTTGACAGAATTGTATGTCATGGTGACAGAATTTGTCATTCCTAGTAGACTTGGACCAGTTCAATTGCCTCTTCTAATGAGTGTCAAATCCTGCCATCATCAATCAATGATCTTTGTGTTACATTACATAAAAGGTTTGTGTTCTCTTAACTTATTTCAACCAGCAAAGCTTCGAATGAGCAGGCCCCCACCCCTAAACTCCAAATAGAGTCCCCACACGGATTTTTTCAAAAAAAGGTGGGGGACTATATTTCAGTAAATACAGTTCTTGATAAAAGAAGAGAATACATCTGTTTGGGTTTCTTAAAAGAGACTTAACTGCTCTAATTCAGAGGAATCGTTTTAAGGAATTTTCTCTGGCCAGCACTGGGGTACAGAAGGATCTGAAATGCTCCCCAGACCAAGGGTCCTCCCCAGAAAAATTTAATTTTGGCATTACCACTTGATTTTACAAATTCATGTCCACTTCATGTAAAATGTTACGTTCAAAATAAAGGCTCAAAAATTTTGAAATTGGACTAGAAACATTAAGTTATTGGGATTGTTTGTAATGTTACTAAAATACAAACACATTCTAATTTATTAAATGGAGAGATTTTGTTGGAACTTTTTGCTATCTAGAGGCATATGGCCTAACATGTAGGATTTGCTTATTTCCCTTTTTTCTCATTTTTGGCGCCAGCACAAACCTGTCATAATAGGCAGTATTAGATTCTTCATTAGGCAGAATTAGTTTATAGTTTAAAATATGCTTTGGCTCCCATTTGTATTGACGAACAATGCTGAAAACCTAGGAGACATATTTCTTGGTTTTTGTTTCTTTCATTTTTTATGTTATGACCAGGCAGCAACGTGTGAAATTTAGTTTAGTTAGGGAGGGCAATGTATGCCCAATGCACTGCGACCAGTGTTTAATCTATTGGGCTTCCGTAGAGAGAATGATGATGAGGGAATGTTGTGGTGGAATGAAAGGAAAGGAAACTGGAGTACCTACTGCCTACCGCAAACCCCGCTTCATCCACCACCTCGAATCCTACTTGGATCAAACAGGGTTTGAACCAGTGTCACCAGAGGTAGAAGGAGAGAACGCTAGGCACTATACCACAGGTCATCCCAATTACTGTAAGCTGAAATTGCTTTGCTGCCGAGCTACCCTTTTTCCTTCTGAACCCAGAAGCTGGTTCCAATTCAGCTCTAATACAGTTAAATCTCTGTATAAAGTGCATTACATCTTTTTTATACCAATATGTCATGCCAAAAAAACGTTTCTGTGAAATATTAATGTTGTATTATTGTGCAATGGAATTCATCTTTACCTAGGAATTCATCTTTCATCTAGGCCTACTGCAGTTGCATTTCAGCCATTACTGATTCAGGAAATCCTGAACCCTATGCAGTGTTGCTCTCTATAACAGACTATCTCAAAATATATTTTGAAAACAAAAATTACATTGTTTATTGTTCATTGGGCATTTTTAAAGATATTTATTATTCATCAAGATCCAAAAGAATGGAGTGGTATTTTACATAGTCAGGCCAGGGAAATAGTTTACAATGTATTTTATTACTTTCATGACAGTGAATTGTGTTAAGTTCAACAAAATAGCCTTCTTTGTTAAATGAATCCTGTGCAGGTATTCGGCAATGCTTGTTTATGTAGTGTGGTAGATTGATTAGATTGTCAGCTATAAATGCCCATTTGTATTGATGTTTTAAAGTACTAAGAAAATATTTTTTGTTTGTATTGTTGATTTTTAATAGCATAACTTTCTTTTTATTGTATGACTCGGTGTGCATGAATGTTTAGTAGAGAAGTTGACTATGTAAGAGAGAATCTTATTAGTTGTGAGGTATTTTAATGAATATGGTGTTTCAATTGAGGGTAAAGAAAATTTGTGTTTATGATTGGTCATCAAAGTTGTTTTTATAATTTCATTAGGTCTACTAGAGTTGGCTGCTACTGGGGGTATTCAATTTGTTAAGCCATCAGTTAATGGCACATTTGAAGTTCTTAGCCAGGAAGAAGCTGCAGAAATAATGCAACAACCTGGACAGACAATTGAAATTGTCAACAATGGGGAAGAAATTGATGTAAGTAGCTATTGCAAATTTATTTCAATTTATGTACTAAACATGTAATTATAAAATTTTGGGGGGTATTTCTGTTGAATTTTTTGAACTGGAGTATTTGGTCATGAGTAAGATTTTTTTAAATAATATATTTGATAGATTATTTCAGGAAAAGTGTTGTATTTTAATCAGTAGTAGGAGTAGTGGGGTAGTAGTTTGATAGGAATGACATGATTTTTACAGTTGCAGTACTATTTAGCTTGGAAAGAATGTTTCATTTGCAGTATAAATTGAAAGGATCTACTTTTTTCAGCCGGATGATGACAATGAAACAGTAATGAATCAACATAGTTTGAGTGCTCTGGTTGATGCAATTCGTGCCGCTGGATATCAAGTAAGTCAATAGACTTTTTGAAATAGGGCAGTATCACTTTTCGGATTATTTTTCACATGTCCCATTTTTTCATAAAAATCTTTGTTGTTCTTATTTAATGAGAAAAGATCATATGTGAATCAATTTGTAATTCTGTTCAATTATAAATTGATTCTATGGTTTGTAATGTGTCTGGATATCTGCCACAATTTTGTTAAAACCAAAATTATTTTGACTTGTTGTCTTTTGACCTTGCATATGCTGACTCGGGGTATTCTGGTGCACATTTATACATTCAGACTGGCTGGGCATACCTTTAGCTGGAGATCTGTGAAAGTGGTTTTAATTTTCAGTAAAATTCGTTTAAGAAAAACTAGATTACGGTGATATAAGAAACTTGGCGGTGTTATTATATTTTAACCAATCGCAGATAAGTTTACACAAATACTAGTATTATTAGTCAGCAATCCTTGTTACAAGAGAGTATTGTACATTAATTATGCACTCAAAAATGCCTCAGTTGTGTCAATAATAAATTCATTTTTCTCCTCTTTTGCACTCTTACTCTTTGTGAGTGAATTATCCATGGATACTTGTCGCTTCAATTATCCCTTTGGTTTTCTGCACTTCTGGTTATCACACATCACCGTGTCCCATCTTTCAAACTCCAGCTTTTTGTCACAAAATTTACACATCAATATTTTATTGTTATTAACATAAAACCTCTCTGGGCTGAATTCACTTGCCTGTGAAAATACAGCTACACTTGGCTTAAGTGTTGCAATGCCACGTTTTCTTCTTTCTGCTTAAAACCTAAACACACCTATCACTTAAAAAAATTTGAAGTCAAATGCACAATTTGCTGTATTTCGTGTTATATTATCGATTTCACGTTATTTCACGATTCAAAATTCGCAGTTTTGAGATCACAAAGGTCCATTACGACCTTCACACTAAAAAAGAAATCTGGAATAATTTTGTGTTATTACATCTTGCAAATTTCATGGATCCCTACCTTTAGTCTTTGGTCAGCTGGTATATAGTGAGTGGTTATGATCTGTAGTCACTAGCAGCTAGTTTTTGTTAATTTTTCATAATAGAAATCTTAAAAATCTTTCAAAATGTCAAAAACCATCTTTCCTGCAGCATTGACAGTGTCCTTTACTATATTTCACTAAAAAGTCTTTCAGCTCATAGGAACTACCCAACTATCCCACTTGACCATTCTTGTGTTCCCCACTTTTGTTGGAAGGAAATATGGTTATCAATTATCTTTCTTTATCTAGTCATTGAATGTGTTTTCTTTTATTATTTTGTCTTTATGAACTTGCGTGTCTTCTTGAACATGTAGTTCTTTGTCAGTTTTGGCTGAATTTTGCATTTACATTCCTGCTCATGTTCTGTTAGGTGACTGAAGACCAGAAGCAGATAGTGATAACTCCTACTGATAGTGAAATTGCTGAATATGATGAGTCAGCTGTGCAACACATCGTTTACGGAGAACCTGATGAGGTATGGAGCTATGTGGAGTATGTGAGGATTCTGGTTACACTTCCCTGATATTAAATCTACCTAGTATCCTGTTAATATTGTCAAACTTAACGTAAATTACTTTGGGAATTCACAGTGGAGTCACTACAATAAATTATTGTAATATTTAGTTGGTCCCACACTCCACTTACGTTTTTAAACACAAACTGCTTTTGGGAGCTGTTGCTTCCATCCTCAGCTTCTGATGACTGTTGATCAAACGGTCCTCTGGAGGCGAGTGTGTGGATGAATTTTGAAATCAAATTATTTTCAAGTGTTACTTTGAAATTCAAAATGGGAATTTAATTTTTAAATATTGAAATTGCAATATAGTTTTCTTTCAGGAACCTCTGTGATGTGTATGATACACGGAAGGAGAATATAGCTGTATAGCTTGTTGTTTTCAATGGTGTTAAGTTTTGTAGGGTTTATTAGCTCAAGTGCTTTACAGAGAACAGGAAGATGCTTTCCGTATTGCTTGTTCATCAATGATGTGATAGGCAGTATGCATAACCCTATTTTAGGGCAGGTATTAAAAATTAGTAAAGAAATTGCTATAGCCTCCTAAACCCCTATTGTCATAATTTTGGTGATATAATTTATTTGATGATAATCATAATTTTTTTCTGAAGTCATGTCATTTATTCTCTTTTTTCCTTTACCATTATTTTCCTTCGCCACCATTATTTCAGTTATTTAATGTTATTACGACAGAATATATTTGTTTGTTTATTTTTTTATTTTTTATTTTTTTCCAGGTTATGCTGAGTTCGGAGTCTGCTACAGATAATCTTGTCATTGAACCATCAGAAGCACCAATCCATTTTGTTCTGGAAGAGACAGGGGGTATGATATCAGAAGCATTAGAAGTGGTGTCTTCTACTGTTTAGTAGCGTTATTTAATAGTACTAAGTGTAATTGTTTTTGAAACAAGCCACTTATTTTGAGGAATCATAAACAGTATTGAAATTTATTAGACTTAATTATTTTTATCACAGATTGGAAAAGATATGATGTATTTGGATGCTTTTTGTTTCTGTGTGTGGAAGTGTGACTTCAATTTTGACTTGTATGACTCCCTTAAATCGATAATTACTTTTTCTACTGCTCTATTCAGTACAAAGAAATCTGTTTTGACTTTCCTCTTTCAAAAGTATATTTCCTGCATCCATGTTGATTTGTGGAATTCGTAACAGTTATGGAATGATCATATCTTTTTGGGGGGAACCTATAGTTTGTCTTTCTTTGGATTACCTTTGTTATGTTATATACTTCATTGAAAATGAAATTTGGTTTAGTGTGTTAGATATATCTGTGTTTAACATTTTAAAAATAATTGTTTAATTTTCGTATATTAAAGTAGTTGTTGTTTTCTGCATATCTATTTATTTTAATTCTTTTATTTTATTTCGGTATCAATCATATTATTGGAGTCCCGCTGTAATAAGAATTTGGAAGTTGTTTAGCTTCAAAGTGTAGATAATGAAATAATTTGTTTACTTTTATTAATGGACCGCAACTCATTTTTTCTACTAGTTTCTTCTTTCCTGGTATTAGGTTTGTTGATTGAACACATCTGCCTTTGCATTGTTCCTTGTGTCATTTTCCTCATTAAATTGTGTGAAATACTGTGAAATATTTCTGAACCAATTATGTGGGAATTTTTAAATATTCTCTGGAATATATCTGGTTCTGAGCAACAATTAGTTACACTACAGTAAATGCTACGAGGCACCTTCCTACTCTGTGACTGACTTGTATCTTGACTTGACATATTAACTGTCACTAGATGCGCCTCAATGACATGTTGTCCAGTCTCCTGATTTGAGCATAAATAGATGCTTAAAATAATTGTACCTGAAAATAAGTATTCTTTATGGAAATTGGAGTTAGTATTATATACTGCTGTAATAATTAATGCAAAATTTATGTCATTCTAACATTTAAGGTTCACAGTAATTAATAGAAGTTGCTTTTCATTGAAGTTCAGTTCATAGGTCATGCTGCAGATTTAGTAGAAGCAGCAATATTACCTAACTCTGCCAATTAGAAACATGTTTAGTATTTTCAAACAATCTTGAGCGGTTGAGACTGTCTGTATTAGTACAGATGAACCCTGATTTTACACTTTTCAAGATTTTCAAAAAATATGGTGTAAATTGAGAAATAGATTTGTACTTTACAACATTAGTGATTTACAGGATTACTGAATTGTAAACCATACAAGATGTACTCTCTAGTACTCTGTCAGTAACTTAAGTATTTGGTTACTTTTGTTTTTTTTTAATTTTTTTATTTCAATGATTTAACATTTTAAGTTTGTAAATTCCAAAACAGTACCATAATCAATATTTCATGGATCTGTTGTGTTCTTAAAATCTTGTTCATTTCAATGGATGTGACACAAGAAACTTTGGCTCGCAGAAAGTTTAGGAACCTTCCTCTGCTTGGATCATATTATGAACTGGGGGTAAACCCACTGCAGACAGAAGTGCAAATTCCTGTTAGTTTGTGTGATGTATTTAAGGATGAGCTGTCTAAAACCTTGAAGTGTGTTTGCTGTTTCCATTTTACAGCATATTCTTCAAATATGTACAGTTTTGGGAAGTTTCGAGGTATTAAATTGTTGAAAATTACATCATAAACATAAGAAAATTGAAGATACTTAGAAAATATTGTGTAAATGAGGAGGAAACTTGGATTCCAGGAAACTGAAAGTAGGTTTCCATAGTGTTTACTCGGCCAATCTCTTACCATGTTTACCTAAGTGATTAATAGTCTATACTTTAGCCCTATTGAGTATTTAGTATAATTCACACTGTTGTCAGATGACTCTTCATTTTTCTTTCTTCTTCTTCATTTTCCATTTATCTATCATATATTTCCTTGTATCAATTAAGTGTCCTGATAAAATGATGCACCCAAGCAACAATCAAATTTATTTGAGAAAATTGAAACACTCATTTGCAAGATGCTCATATTCTAGCTGTGAAGACTATTCTCATGTGCACATAATTTATGATGTGACTGGCTGAAAGAAGGAACTTTATACTCCTATCCATTGATGTGGTCAGAATTCAGAATTATTAGGTCTTAAATATAAGGATGAGTTCATGGAAAGATCTGCAGAAAAAATTCATCCTGGTTTCACAATGCTCGACTCAAATATCGATTAATACCGATTTCGAACTATTGTTTGTGTCAGAAGTAAAATAGAGAAGTAAGTTACTGTATATTATTTGAAGGTAAATCACTTGCGTGTATTTATTTTCTGGAACTCTTAAACACACAAGATTATGCTGTTAGCTGCTACAGTATGCTTTCAAGGCATTAACAGGCTAGTTGTATTTCCCTGATTTGGCTTTTTAATGTTAAGCCATTTGCTTCTGTTGGTAATTTTTCCTCTCCCCATGGATATTAATTTAACAGTGAATATTAATTATTGCAATAATTAGATTGTGAACAGAATGGTAAATAAATTAAACAAAATTATACAGATAGTGAATGTGCACTTTTTATTTTCCATAATTGGTGTTCTAATAATTTGCTGCCTTTATTGTTTGGATTTGACAAAGGAAGTTTCGAGAATGTTAATTTTCAGGGCAAACGTAAATGCTTAGTAATGTTGAAAATTGTTCTTACCAATTTGATTGATTCTCTCTTTTATTTTATACATCTTCTATGATCATTTTGGAAGGAAATATTTATCCTCAATGAGATTACAGGATAAAAGAAAAGTTGTATATATTGAATACCAATTTGTACTTTAGAATCGGGCAATTTTCTGCTTTAGTCAGGAAAATGCAAAATACAACACTGGAGTTGCCTTCTATGGTTAATCCTGGAGCAGTATTTGGGTCTTCATTGGAATATATTGATGAGTGTTGATCATCAGTTTACAGATGTATGGAACAATAGTTACTTTTGTGCTGTTGACTTAATTTGTCTGAAAAAGCAATTCACTATCTTCATTTTCTTTAGTGGTCGTAAGTCATGGTAACCCAAAGCAAGTCATTTATTTATTTTGCCAGCTACATTTTTACTATTGGATCCCATGCAACAGTTTCGATTTGTTTTCTTGCTCTTTTAGAATATATGTATGAATATTTAAATCTATATTTGCACCCTTTATTTGCACCCTCTTCTGGGAGCTATATATTGTACAACAAAAATAATTTGAACTGTTTGTGCTAATACATTGTTTGATTGTCTATTGGAAGTTGAGGTTCTTCAGATACCTGTAAATTTATTTAAAAAATGCGATATATTGTATCATATATTTTGCTGTTGCATTCTTGCGTCATAGAACTTTGAGTTAACTTTTCCAGGAGCGAGACTTATATGCATCATGACCCGTTTGTGTGGTTTGTGGGGTCAAATCTGACGATATATACGAATACGTAGTATCCTGTGTGTATGATATGTCTACACTTACGAAGCATACATGTGTCCTCATATTCATTTATTCCTTTGGAATTTTACTAATTTTTATACTTTTTGAATCCTGAAACTTGAAGAACGTGCAACAGAGATATTAACTGCATTTAGGAGAATCTGATCTCTTTGATCTGGAAATTTAAAACGGGGTGTATGTACCACTGATAGTAAATGAATTGACAGATATGAATAAGTTGTCATTTTTATCACAGAAGAATCTTTGCCATAAGATATTGAAGACATCTTCAAAGTTCATTGAGTGACTTAATGAACTTTGAGTATGGGTGTTAAAAAGTCATCTATAAAACAAATAGCACAATTATTTGAAGTTGGAATAGAAATGAATAACCAGTTTATTTGACCTCAATTAGGTTAGAAAGTCTAGATTAAGAGTCGGTGTAGTTTATTTTAATTTTTCCATAGACGAGATTACTTCGGCATTGATATATTTTCTACAATTTGTACTAACTTGAACAATCACCACAAGTTTGCTTAGATTCTGATCTGAGAAAGTTCATTGAAATTTTGTACTTGTCTAGATAAATTTGTTTTCCATGTTTTAATCAATGTGTGATAATCAGCATAATTATGCTAAAAGGAATGAATCTTGTCAAATTTCAGGAGATATAGAGGCTGAAGGTGTAAATTGTCATTATACAACTATATACCGCAGTAAACAGAGTAACTGTTTTTCACCTTCAAAATGTTGTGCAATATTCCATGTAAAGTAAATTATGAAATTTGTGAACCGAAAGTTGCATTTCTGCTAGAGTAAAAATGTTGAACTTCTAAATGAATTGAATTTGAAAAACAGCAGTTTTATACTTTTTGAGAAGTAAATAAATAATTTATCTGAATGTAATTTGTTTTTTCTACCCTTGGCGTTAATGGGTCAATCAAGTCAACTGTGTTGTCACAGATTAACGAAACCGAAAAGTTCCTATTACTGAGCGAGAATTTTGTTAACATTCTTCTTCTCCATGTTACAGTTGCCCAAACTGTTCTCTTCTGAAATTCTTTCGATTTATTTTAATTTTTCGTTTTTGTTTAAAATTAACTTGCATGTTCCTCTTCTGTTTTTGTGTTCTGTTCTTTCCCCTCCTTCAAGCTTTTTTCTCCTCTCCTTTGCAATTATCAATTCTTCTTCTGAGAATTATTAATTCTTTAGTATTTGAAACATTTGTGAGTATGGTGGGAAAATAGGGAGTTACAGTAAGAGTTTGGTTATGAAAATTAAGTGCTAAAATATTGGGTTACTTGTGTACATGTGGTTCATGTAATTGTTCAAGCAAGTACTTAGCATTCATGAAATTCTTCCTGCTAATTATATCTCAGAATTTGATTTGTTGCTGTTTATATTGTCTTAAGTTTTTTAAAAGTCTTAGTATTTTGAATTTTCCAATGTGCAATTGCGTTTTCATTGGATTTTTTTCTCTTGCTTAGCTTTAGGATATTATTTTCATCCATTAATGTTATTTCATTTTGGTTTAATTTTATTAATTCTCAATTTTTCTCTTTATTTTCATTTTCAGATGAAGAGATAATTTTACAGTGAAAGTCATGTTGATCTTACAGAAGGTGTTTTCATTTTGCATGCAGTGATGTTACTTCGCTCGTACTAACATCAAGTTAAAGAGGATCTAAAATTGACTGCCTCATTTTAATAATACATTTTATTTATCAGTGGATTGTAAGCATAATTTGTGTTTCCTGTACAAGACAGTTGTGTTTGATATTTCGGCTCAGCTTTTTCTGTATCATAATTAGTCAATTTCTATAAGTTCTTATTGAGGTTGTGAAACTTAAAGTAATTTGACCATGTCTAATTTTGAAATTGACCATATTAGTATGACTAAAAGTGATAGTTTTTATCTTAAATATTGTTGAGTAGAAACTTAGTTTTTATAATTTCTGTATGTTACCAGAACCAATAATTCCTATCATGACTCATTTTTAATTATCTATTATTGTACAAAATACTTTTTAGTTATTAATAATCTTCAGATGTAACTTATTTAATTCTTGTGTATATAAAGCAAATAATCAGAATTTTTACTTCCCTAATACAATTATTTAATAGTTTTTATTAACAAGATCTGTCTCCTTATTAGTATGGCATTAACATGCTTGGTAACCACTTTTACTTTTATAATTTTTTAAGATGAGTAATATCAGTTTGGTCAATTAGTATTAATAGTAACCAAAGATGTTGAGAAGAAGCATGCTCAAATATAATATCAAACACTTTTATGAGAAGCATATTAGTCTTCGATTTCACCAAAAAACATTGACTGGACATTACTCTTATTGATGCATGCAAATCCTAGAAATTTCAGAGATTGCTCCCCCAAAAATATTTTTTTATTCATCTTTCCTTTGTTGGTGGAAAAACCATCATCTTTAATTAAGAAGTTGCTTATATTCTGATGACCTGTCAAAAGTTTACTGTAGCAAAACCTTTCCAAAATGTCAATCGATCTTTATCATGCATTCTCTTTTAAACAGATGTGCTCAATATATTGTACTGTTTAGTTACCCCTATGTTTTTGTTTGGGATTTAATTTATGAGGAGAGTTTGTGTTAATTGCTTAATTCTCATAAAACCAAAAATTTTGAAATGCTCAACATTAAATATTGTATTGTAAAATCAGTTTCTAAATTATTGTATGTAGATATCAACACAATATTTTGAGAGAATTCTATTGAATAAGTTTGACTTCTGTTACAAGTTTTGTTTTGATATTTTGTGTGTATTTGTTATTGAAACTAACACAGTTGTATTGTATTTTCAGTGCTTCTTAAAAATATGCTGAAGGTTATAAATGAAAGGTGTTTGAAATTATTTGGAGAGTTAGCTCAAGTCTTTTTGTTGTATATAATAATTTTATTTTAAATTTGCTGACCCACAGATGTTACAAAAATCCTTCTCTCAGAATGTTGTTTACTTTTACTTGTTTTTATTGAAAAATATGTGTTTGTGACTAAATCATTCTGGAGGTTAAAAAAAGAGTTTTGAGGTCTAAATATATAACTCATTAATTTGGAGACAAATATTATGAAGACAATTTCTTCTTGAATGTCATTTCTTTGTGTATTCAGAATTTTTTTTAATATATGCATTTAATTTTTCAATATTCCTAACCTTGAAAACAGCATGGATTAAGTACAAATTATTATGTATTTTATTTAATTATTTTTAAATGTAATTGATATACATGTTAACGTAAAATAATTTTAAGAATGGAATTGTTTCATAGAGCTGGAGAAATGTTATCTTTTAATGAGTGAATACTGAAAACACACTCATCCAAAAGTTTTGTTTCATCTTTCAATTTGGGTTTTGTTTTTAGAAATTAATATTTAAGTCCTGTTAATCGTATATTATTTTTTTCAACCTTGAGTAACAACTTTTTAAAATTTGAAGTTATGCTTTAAATAAAATTCTAAACATTGTTGAATATTTTCTTTGTTTGAATGGAAGACATGTGACAATGTATGGAGGAATCTGTGCAAGACAAATAGCTTGTTGATTACATGATTCAACTTGATTGCATTTTTAATGGAACTAAATATTTCATTGTTTGGAAACTTCCTAGAATGGGTGTTGTAAGGAAATCAGTGTGTATGTATGATGGAAAATGTAGCTTAAATAAGGGAAATGATTTGTTATTATTTTATACATATGAATCCAACCTTCTATAATGAAACTAGTGACCAATCAATCAAACCACTTTCCTGCAGGAGGGAGTAATATTTTCATAACAAATGTAATATAGATTATGTATTGATGTTTTCCCCATTTCTCTGAGTATTTGATTTTAGTTTTATTTAATTTTAATAAAGTGTTTCATATTGACTAATGGGGGTTAATGTAATCATTGTATAATTTACATCCAAGGGGGTTTAAGTGACCCATCTTATCACTGGTCCTTGTCCTGCTTTTGGGACACATTCCCTGATATTGGACTGGATATGAGGAGGAAAATGCCCCTTTATTTCCCGGTCATGCTCAAAATGTAGGAATATATGGTACTAGTATAGAATAGTTTTCATTCATAGTGAATCTTGAGCTAATATACCACTAGCTATGCCAGAAACCGGGAGGTAAATTATTAAAGAACATATCCAGGAAAGATTGTAGAGGCAATAATACAATACTCATAAGTAATTAGTGCCAAAGAAAAAGAAAATGACATGTATTTTAATTTTTTTTATCGATCCAACAAGTTGAGCAGTGTCATGAAGTAAGGTCTTCTCCATTGTGATTGGTTATAAAACACGAAAATTGGTCGCGATAGATAGCTCTCAATCCAAATAGTCATGACATTTAAGTTTTTCTCGCGCACAAGCGGAATGTGATTTTATACGGAATTTGTATGTTCACAGTGCAGGAAGAGGCGCGGCGATTAACGCCCAAATTATGACGCCAATTAAAGGCCCATTATCCTAGACTTTTAAATTCCGCGCTGCGCGAAATGTAATGTGACTCATCTTTGCATTGCCATTTTCCTAAAGAGCGCAACTACGCCAACACCGGCGTATAATCTCCAGCGCGATAGACCGACTGCATTCGAACGACTGAATAACCTAGCGCGCTGCGCATTAGAGCATGTCTCGTTATATTTGCTTACGCTGCCTAAACGGTTAGAGATAGGTGACAACTATGAATTGCAATATTGTGTGCCTCAAAGAGTAACACAAAAAAATCCGCGACAGCATATGTCTAACTACAAAAATTATCGATAAAATGTTATTAAAAATAGAAGTATTAAAACACTTCAATTGAAGACAGGAATTTAAGAAACAAAAATTCAAGTATAATGGATATCTGTTTTGTTCATTTATCAAAGATAAAAATGTCTGTAAATCGTAAAATTTTTGACGATTAGTTTAGATTTACAAGAATTGTCATGAAATGGTGCAGCCGCGCCATGCCTTGGAAGCGAAAATTCGACCGGCCCGGTTTCCGCGAGGTTTTATAGTTATACAGTCAAGTTTTGTATTATGAATTTGAAAAGTTAGGATGTACATGTTTTTGAGTACCAGTAAAAGTACATTGATCTTATAATATAGATTTTATTTTCTCCCGAGTAAAAGAAAATTAGTCTAAGAAAAATTAGGACAACACCGGGTGGTAGTGTAATATCGTTTTAAATAGTGCAAAGTTTTGATTTTATTAGATATACATCGTGTGTAACTTTTTCAAAAACAAATTTGTTCAAATTTTCCTTCTCGTAAGACCTAGTTTGTTAACTCAATGTAATACTTAGTAAGTTTTTGAGCAGGTGTAGTTAGAGACTTGACTCTGTTAGATGGATGAACTGTCTAGTCTTCTTGGATAAGTTGTAAAATGAAGGCGAAGTTTTCACGGGATATTCTAAAATATGCTTTAAATCCTTCTTCATCCATCAAATGTCTGGTAATTAACAATTTGAAAGCCTTAAGGGTGGATTATCGCGCGGCGCGTTGTACACTCNTGGTAATTAACAATTTGAAAGCCTTAAGGGTGGATTATCGCGCGGCGCGTTGTACACTCGTCTGTCGCGCGGCGCACTGTTTAGTAGAAGTGTTCTCGTAGCCAGCGTTCTTCAGCCGCGTCGCGGTCTGTATATTGTCGATTGTACCGAGCGTTCTCAGCATAGAGTTAAATATAAACAAAGGCAACGGTTTCCAGAAATCGACCCGGAAAGGAGTCCTTGTGACTGGCAAATGGGAGTGAAATGCATTACTGCTAACCACCTACAGTATTAAGATATTGGGATCGGCAAGAGAACCCAACTAGCCTCTTTAACTTTAATTTCAGCACGTTAACTACATGAGGTACCCCAGTTAAGCCAAGCAACCCAGTGGAAGGTTGAATAATCAATTCCAAAGGGAAGCTGGAACGGTGAGCCGATTACTGCTGAGGGCTTCAAGACTCACAACCTTGACAGTCAAAATCTCGTTGCCTTTTAGGTAACCATCCCTATGATTGTCGTAGAACTAGAAGTATGGAGAAAAGTACCCCCACTCAGGTGGGGAAAGCAGGTCATCGGATTCTGGGGAACCTGCTACTTCATATATTTCACCACAAACCATACAAACAAGAGAAGCTTCACCTACCTTGCTACAGTCAACATCAACTCCCTACTTAAGGTAGATAAGCTAAAACACGACGTTCTAGACAAGTACACCATCAAGATAGCAACAGTACAAGAGACCCGGTTTACAGACGAGGACGCTTTTGAGTCGGAAGCTTGTAGGGTCTACGACGAAAAACCAGGTAAAAGAGTGCTGAGAACAATCCCACATCTAGGAACAAGTTTTGTCACACATCGCAGCATGATCGACCACATCCTAGATTTCACATCACCTAATGGAAGGACTTCACTATCCTTCAGATCTCGTAAAAGGGCATACACCATTGTGAACATCCACGCACCCACAAACGACACCAACCGGAAAGATCTGGAAATAGAGAACTTTTGGAACACTAGAAGAAGTACTAGACAAGATACCATTCCACCATACTCATGGGCGACTTCAAAGAGTAAGTTGGCACGAAGCGGAAATACCGAAAGATAGTACGCCTTTACCCAGCCCACAAGAGAACAAATAGGAACGGAGACCGTCTTATACAACTCTGCGATAAGTACAACATAGTCGTAAAATCAACAGCTTTCAAACATATATCTAGGAAGGCCAAGAGCTGGAAGAGCTCGAACCATATCCTAGGCGAATTTCAGATTGATCATGTGGCCATAGACACAATACCACAGAGATACAGAACGTCAAAGTACTGAGAGGGGCAAACATAGATCCTGATCATTATCTCTAACTTGTCAAAGCCAATTTTCAACCCGTGAGGAAAATACCAAAACCTACCAGGAGCTCAAGAATACCTGGTTCAACACCCTGCGACTAGGTGATGAAAACTGACACCCTAAGGAAGAATACACAAAAAGGTTGGCCCACCTTACAGAAAGCTCTACTGAATGCCACACATGAAACCATTCCCGCCACGTCGAACAAAGGAAAACACCATTGTTGGTCAACAGTGTGGCCAAGCAATAGAGGAATGGAGTAGAGCCTGGATCAGGTGGAACCAGCATAAGAATGAGCCCAACCATGAAGCCTTCATCTCGCAAAGAAAGGCAACTGCAAACACCATACGCAGAGCCAAGAGGTGTTATTTAAAAACCTTATTGCTACACGCACAAGAAGACCTAAAGAGAGACAACTCCAAAGACTAGTACAAAGGACTCAAGATGCAAGGGATCCAATACACTTCCCCTACTTTACTTCTCCGTGGGCCAGATGGGAAGATCAAATTCAACAGGGAATGCACCATCACCCTTGCAGATTATTTTCAGAAAATCCTCAACACAGGAACCTAAAGAAAGATTAATCTTTCATGAGCCTCCTAGCCGAAACCCTGATTCTTTACCACCTGAAAAGGAGAAATTAGAGAAAATAATCAGGAACCTACCGAAAACAAGGCATGTGAAGATGGCATAAGAGCAGAGATGAACAGTCGATTCAGAGCATCCTCCAAATCCTACAGGACATAAGGGCAACAGAGACCTTACCGGAAGGATGTACGTTAGATGTGATTCACCCACTATACAAGAAGGGAAGTAAGACGGACCTCAATTATAGAGGTATCTTGTTACAGACATCCTACAAGATTTTTTTCTACAACCGTGCTAGCTAGAGTCACCAAACAACTAGACACTCAACTAGGTGAATACCAGGCCGACTTCCGTGTCAACAGATCTTGCTCAGAGCAGATAAAAATCGTAAGACCAGCCTCACCTACAAGAGTCGAGGGGAGCTCCCTTGGGTTGTCGTTTTAGCGAATTTCCAGAGGGCATAAGACTCAGTGGATAGAAAGACCCGTTTCTCAACCTTGCGAGAAGGTTTATGGGAAAAAATGGATTGCTTTGATCAAGTCGGATCTGGTGTGGTCAAGACATACGACGGACTGTTTCCAATGCCACTCACTATTAGGAAGAATACCGGGACCAGTAGACCTAAATAGACCGAAGAAAGAAAGCTGGCACACAGCTAGGAGTACTGGGAGAGCATAAAAGAGAAGGCTCCAGCGTCGAGAAGACACGAACCCCATGAACCTCAGTAGACCCATACGACAAAGAAAGATAATAGAGGCAACCGTGTCTCCTACAGATTGTCCGTGATAACATAAGACAGATGATACTGAGATGTCGCCCTCTCGCTCGCACATATGCTTGGAGGGAGTAAGGTTTTACTGCGCAACGACTTGTGACCAGCAGTCAGTAAGGGGAGTCGAGTTCCCCCACCTAACACGATGTGCGAGAGACAAACATTTCTCATCGCAGTGTGTGTATATATAAAGCGAAATACCACTCACTTACTGACTAAACGCGAAATCTCAGAAAATACAAAACCTACAATCTTCAAATTCGACAGATAGGTTTCCTTTAAGGAGTACACATCCACTAAGAAACGATTTTACGAAAATCCATCCCTAAGGGGGTGAACTGGGGGTTGGAATATTTTATGTATGTGTCCCTCCATAACTCAAGTGACATGAATAATTTCAACCAAAATTGATGCAGATGACTGACTAAATGAAAACAAGGCCTATGGGGGTAGGACATCCTGTGCACCCCTACGGAGGGGGTGAAAAGGGAATGACATGTAAAAATATTGGGAAAATCTTATATTAAATTCGAAACCATAGATTTCGGTGGCGTTGGGATGAAGACGTCCCAGATGCTTTTTAAGTTAGCAATCAGTCTACATTGCAGATAATATACTCCTAGCATCCCTAGGGTACGAGTGGGGATGAAGGAGAGGTAAACAATAAAAACGACCGATATTGGTTTTGAATAACTCATTTTTGGGACTGCTGAAGTGAAGTGCCACCCTCATTGCCAGATACGAACACGATCACCCCCTATAAGAAATAAACACCCTTTGTGTTGGGGATGAGAAGGAGTGAACTGTCAATATATTCGAAAGTGACCGATATCAGAGTTGAGATCGTAGTTCTCGGGGCTGCTGAAATTAATAGTAACATTTTCGAAGACGTCAAAGTCCACAACCAGCCCGTATGAACTCCAGCATCCCTAGGGAAGGGGATGCTACGAAGAAGAATCGAAAATGGCACATTAGTGACGAGTACATAATTTTCGGTGTCGCTGAGTTGATAGTGAAATCCCGATATCGTGTAAGTCTTAACTCAGCCCTCACGAAACAAACACACCACCAGCACTTCTTGAGGGGGGGGTTTGAAATGGGTTTACAGGTAAAAATAATTGAAAACTAATATTGAAATATAAAAATGCATCGGATACATAGTTTTAGGGTTGACGAGATGTTTCAACTACCAATGTCGTTCCACTAATTCCCAAGTCCCATTAACAATTTGTGCCTCATGCTCCCTGTCCATGGCCTTACGTCATTCTCCGTCAGGGCGAGAGAGAGCTGCATTGACCGTAAGAGGATCATCTGAAATTGCGGTTGAGGCAGAATGCAGGTCATAATCTTGTAGATGAATCGGTGGTTTTCTAAAACGAGTTCCTCTTCGCGTAGTTTCGTATTCAACTGTTGCTGGTTGAGAACGAAAGTAATCTGGGTCAGTCCCAGCAGTTGACGAAACAACGGTCGTTTCTGTATTAGTGGATTCCCACCCCTGGAAATCCTCTGATGCATCCCCATACGCTGTAACTATAGAGAAATCGAGAGACTCAGGGTTAACGAGGGTAAATACATCGTCAATTTCAGAACTGATGTTATCTGCTAAGAGTCATCAATTTTTGATGAATCAGGAAAGAAAAAATCATTCCTCGAAATATTACGAGTTATCTTGAGCAAGTGGCATGCACTTCTCGCTCTCAGAAAATATGACTTCTCTCCAGGCAAAAACTGGAATTATTCTACATCGAAAAGTCGATAGGTTTTACTCGTAACTATAACCGACTAAAATCAACGGTTTTGATTTAAGATCCAACTTTTTGCAGGTTGCCGCAGGAACATGCGCATATGCTTTGTAACCAAACACGCATATGTGCCTCACTGTAGATTTTCTACCTGTCCAGATTCTTCCGGAGTTTCTTTGACACATTTTGAAGGAATACGGTTGAGTAAATACGCAGCGGTGTAACCAGCCTCGGCCCAGAATGAGTTGGGTAGTGCTGACTCATTGAACAAGCACCTGACGCGCTCCATTATGGTTTGGTTGAGCCATTCTGCCTTCCCGTTCTGATGTGGACTGAGGGGGACAGTAGTCTGATGCTCAAAGCGAATGGATGATAAAAGCTGACGCATCTTATTGCTGCAATATTCACCACCATTATCGGTCTTCAAAATTCGAATTTTCTTCCTTGTCTGGTTTCCAACATAGGCCTTGAAATCCACGAAACAAGAATACGCTTGATCCTTCGTTTCCAGGAAATAGACGAAAATTTTATGACAAGTCGTTTGAGGTAATCATGTACTTGGAGCCTGAGATAGAGCTGGAGTACGGTCCCGCAATATCGGAATGTATTAGATCTAGAATTCTCGCAGATCTAGAATCACTGTCAGGAAAAGGCAAACGCAGGCATTTGCATAGGGCACTTCAAATTGGCGTCCAACCTATAGACTAAATTCTTCAACTTGTCTAAATTCGATAATCCGGTGTGGGCTAAACGGTTGTATCACAAATACCAGAATTACAAGTCGAGAAATAAACCGAGTTGGGTGTACCCAAATCCAATTTGAACAGATTATTCTTCAAGGTGGCAGATGCCAGAACTTCACCATTTGCATCAAGAACTCGCGCACCTTTGAAATCGAAAACTACTGAGATCCCATTCTTCACTATTTTGCTAACAGAAAGCAAATTACTCTCAACCCAGGAACATGATAAACGTTTGTTATCTAAGTGGGCAATACGGTTACATTAATCTTGACTGTCAATTTCATATCACCAACACTGTTGGAATTCATAGTTCCCTGATGATTAGCGGTATTGAAGTCAACCTTTGCGGGCCTAGGTCACTCACAAAACAGTTCTCACTTTTGGCTAAATGAACAGAACAGCCAGAATCAAGAAACCTATCGTTTTCTTCGGGAGAACACTGCACTGACAGAGCGGTAAACATAAAGCGTTCCGATTTGTTTTTGTTTTGGCGCTTATCATCGTCCCGAACCCGATCGCAATTTTTCGCGATATGTCAGTAACACCCGTTGCATTTGAAACAACGTGGTCCTTTTCGGTTGCTGTTGTTGTTGAAGCAGATGAATGAGTTGACTTTTGTGTGGCGGACTTGCCCTTATCTCGGTTCGGTCTAGAGAACATGGCGGCGAATTTTTTATCCGACTCATGACCAAAATCGGAAATTTCTTGAAGCAATTTCATTTTTATTGAATCGACCGCAATTCGGAACCCGACACTTTCGAGTCCGATGATCATAGGGCTGTACGTCTCAGGTAAACCGGCGAGCATTATCGTGCCTACCCATTCGTCACTTACCTCCATTTTAACGGCTCTCAATTTGTGTGCTGTCATGATCATTTTTTCACGTACTCTTCGGCGGCTACCAGCCGGACCAACCCCCGGCCGGCTGGGGTGCCTCTCGGGTGCCGTACCCAATCCCGACATCACGGGCAATGGATCGGTCCGAGGGAGGAGGGGGGAGATGTTCCCGCAATTGGACATCGACCATTACTCGTTGAGGAAACCCAGGATGACGGGGTAACCTGTCTAACAACGAGCAGAGAACCCCGTAAGGGGCCTCGACGGACCCACCGTAGAGGGGGAAACCTTTTTGATAACGGGGGGTACACTGTGTCCCACCACATTGAGTGTACTACTACCGGGACACGTACCCCGCCCAGATCCTAGATACGCTGGGTAAATGGAACGGATGTCTCGGACAGGTGGGAGAGGCAAACTGGTTGCGCCTCGAGCAGTTACCCATCAACAGCTTAGGATGCAGTAAGGCTTCTGGATTCCGACACATGGGGAGAAGGCTTGCCCTCGAGCACAGCTGAGAGTCTGGATGGTAGACCAAACACCCCCCTAACTGGGTCTACCTGGATTAAGTTAGCAGTTGTTCGGTGGACCACTGGACGAACGGACGAGTCCCACCACCTCCGTACCTAATCTCGTCTACCGAGTAACAGATCGGATGTTGGGGATTTCTAGAAGTGGTAGAGAGAAATTCACGACCTTTGGTGGTCACTATCTTGGTCTCGGGTGTCACTCAGCACCTTAAACCGAGTAGGCAGGGTAGGGGCATTGAGCCCTCAGGTAATGAATAACCTGACGCCCCTTAAATGGGTTGATCTCTGCCGGGTAGTGGTTTCCCCACCCGTGGCACGGGAAGGAAGCTCCGAATTCCATTGACTTGCCGTTCACTTCCGATCGGTGAGCAGGATCGCTGCTCGGCTGCTGCCAGTGCATATAGCAGTAGGGATGCGACAGCTAGACGTATCCCCGTCTACCAGTACGCATAGAGGGAGGTCACCTGTAGCCCATAATCCCAGCCCGGGTGGGTAGGGTGGCCGAGTCGGCAGTCTCCGACACGGGACAAATCTGGTAGGCGCTCCCGGGATCATAATCTGTTCCCGAGATGTCGCTGTAGACGCACAGGAATGTCCCAACAGAAACAAAAAGTGTACGTCCACATTTTAAAGGTATGATCTCATGTAACGAGTAGTGCGACCACAGTCTGGTAAGTAGTTCCATTTTAGCGAACTCAGGAGCCGGACTCGTGTTAAACACTATATATATATCGGATCAATAAAATAAGCGGACTGTATTATTATTTAATAATACAAAATATACTATATGATATGGCTCCAAAAGACGCTGTGCGACCATCAAGTCCTGGTAAGTAGTTCATCAATGAACTAAGGTACGGGACGTGTCAAACACGAATATACACATGAACAAATACACGTGAACTCCTCGGCGGATGAACAATTCTAGAGGCGGGTCGTGGTTAAAATTCGAAGAAGAGAAACTCTGCGTTCAAGTCCACTATCCTCGAAGGCTGACGACAGTTTAGCCCACACATCCTTGACTGTTTCGGCATCTTGAACGTGGAGGTAGTTGATGGGATCGATCAACAGAACTATCTTCGTCCGAGCTTTAATGTTTTTCTTCGGATCTTTATTTCCCTCTGTCACATATCCCCATAGATCTTCGTGCTCGAGATAAGTTTTGACCGCGAACTTCCAAGTATCAATATTCTCATGCTCCATTAGCTTTTCTATCAGAGGGAGAGCGGAGTTGGAACCCGACATTTTCGCAACAAATTTTTTCGGTCAGTGAACTATCAATACTGAACTAAGACGATTATAAGCGGACAGACTGTGCCCATATCCTCTTGTTGGGTATGGGGATTTGGAAGGAAAAAACAAAGGATCTGAAAAACACGAAAGCTTTACTTAGCTCCAAATCACACAAGATAAGAATACAATAAAACCGTAGCTAAAAACAAACGTCGACACGTATTACCTCTGGTGGCCAACACTGGAACTAGGAACCGTCCCAAATATTCTCAACAGAAACGACGAATGCTCTGCCTATGCGCAGTGCGCTGTGTTATTAAGTCATTCGTATGCAGTCGGTCTATCGCGCTGGAGACTGTACGCCGGCGTTGGCGTTGTTGCGCTCTGTACGAAAACGGCTTCATTGATTATGGAAAAAGGTATCAGATTACATTTCACGCTGGCGTTGTGTGCACCGCTCTGCGAGGGAACAAACAGTCTAGGAAAACGGGTGCCAACTGCACAGTCAACGTACAATACACTATTCCATTACGCTTCTTATGAGTTGCTCTCCAAATCGTCATCAAAATTTTTCACATTTCAATATACGATTTACTTTATTTATTGACTTATATTGTGAAATTGTACGTATATAAACGAAAATAACCGTGGCAAGTCTTTAATATGATTCATTTCTTTAACGTTTTGAG
This sequence comes from Laupala kohalensis, assembly GCA_002313205.1. Lineage (NCBI taxonomy): Eukaryota > Metazoa > Arthropoda > Insecta > Orthoptera > Trigonidiidae > Laupala > Laupala kohalensis. The sequence continues at coordinate 200,762 of NNCF01128038.1, forward strand.
AGTGAACGTTGAAGATCTGAATTCTCTTCTCACTTTTCATTCAACCCTTCCCCGTTTTGAAAGTATCGGACGTATGACCAACAAACATGTAAATTAATTTCGGTTTTTCAGTGAGTCAAAGAATTTTGATAATTTTCTCTAAACTTTTTAATTTAGTTAGAATACAGTTTAAAAAGGAAACATGTCACTCATGTATACTTGATAATTTTAATTTTTTTAAATTGTACAGCACGGAAACGAACATTAATCTTGTTGCGTCCCCTAATCACTTATAGATGTGTCAATAATAATGAAATTCGCCTATATTTTAGACCAGACTCAGTGTACCAGTGACAAACTTCATAAATTAAATATTTAGATAAAGATAAATAACAAACCTCTAAAACATACAAAACCAAAATTATAGTCTGTGATTACTTAATTTCTTGTCGATTCAATAAAGCTCGCCGACGGGAAAAGTTAATTATTTTCTTACCATTCGCGCCTAAAGCTGATGAAACTAAAAAAACCTTTCGAATAGAAACAACACTGGAGGAAACAAAAAGACTGACAAAGTTTCCTGCCTTTAACCTAACGAAGAGGCCAAGCAAGCGTATCTGCCAACCATCTAATTAGATTGGAAAGATAACAACTGAAATATCCGTTCTGTAGAATCTTAAATTTACGATCGAGTCATATTTGAGATGTTAACATTTTGAGCACCCTAGGGCCCTGCGAAGGAAGTGGGATAAAAGACCAAGCTTGAGAAAATAAACATCATCAGTAATATATTCAGTATCATTTTAATACCATTTTAACTTTTATTTCTAACATTCGAGATGATACGTATTTCGAAAAGTTGGCACGTTCAAAAAGATTCTTATTTTCTGACCTACGTTCAAGAAATTCGAGAAAATCAAATTATGTCGTAAAAACACTTCTCAGGGGCGGGGGAAACACGATAACAATTATTATTATTATTTTAAGCTATAATGGATCTAAGGGCTATGACTGTGATAATGCAGCTGCTAGGAGAGTCATAGAAGCCGAACAGGTCTCACCGGAGATTGGAAAGAAGGAATAAGAAGAAACGTAAGGTCTCGGAAAAAAGGGGAATCTAGAGCGCCTTTAGAACTACCGTTGTCGACAAGCTGACTGCGGCATTGTGCTCAGAAGTAGGACATACATCGATAAATTAGGTAATACCAACTGATAATCATTGGCTGAAACGTTTGTATTGAATCCTCCCTAGCCCGTGAAATTTGCACCCGTAGCTCTTCGCGCCAGTGTTCAGTGCCGCAATATTACACTCAGTCTCGTCATCTGCTCCATACGTCCAGCTTCCGGAAACGACCATGTACGCTCTGCAGACACATAAAGGCTCTGTAGCAGAACCGAGACATCCAACGTTTTTTCAGTAACGCGTAGAGCAACATCTGTTTGTCGTGTCGCATATGAACGGTTAGCGTTTATAATCGTCCGTTCCACGTTATTTGTGGAAGCCGAAGAGCTGTTTACTCTCGCTGTTATCGCGCAGAATTTGGGCAAATACTCCAAATTTTTGTAATACTCCTAGTAGTGGTGTCAAATTTCGACGAGCGTTTTGTGCACGAGGTTGAGGACATCATAAGTGATCTTCCGACTGATAAACCATATACTGTCTTGAAAAGGAGTTCACACACCGTCTCTCTCTCCCTCTCTCTGGGACTAGTACCTCATGGAGTAAGAGCTCGGTGATTGGCAACCATAGTAGTTCCTGCGCCATCTACGTTCTCTATTGGGATCGACTGGCGTGCAGGAAAGACTTCGTAGATCGTTGTAGCTCCAGCAAAACCTCGCACACCCGCAGGCTATTCTGCAGACGCAGGACTCTCTGAAACATGAAAGACTCTCAGTAATGACAGAAAAACTATAAGAAGTTCAGCCCGCGACAGCAGTCATCTCCACCGCTACTCCACCTGCTCTCTAGTTCGCGATGTCAACGACCGTTGCCGACGCGCTCACCATGCACCTGAAAGAAACGTGTCACCAACTCGCCACCGTGCAAATGTAACAATGTCCACTTCGACGACAGAATTCTCGTTCCCGCGACTACGAACGAAAGCAGGAAACGCACTCCTCTGCCTGATCCTCTCGCGGAGCTACATGCTTGTATCATTTCAAGTTCCAAAACAATGTCTCGACATACAGCGATCCGTACAACTATGCTACTAACTCTCACGGTAGCCAGTGAAGTTGGTGTCTGAACGTCATTTGGGGAAGCCACCTTATAATATGAGACCATGTCAGAAGGACCAATAATTTATTAGATTCTAGCTCGGATCTGTGTTGTTTTCCGCGTCCTTCTACGCGATCGGTCTTGGCAAGTCGATTATAGTATCCAGGTTGCAAATGACTCGGCTATCCAGCACAATCCTCTATCACTCGTTTTGAACATGAGAAAAAAGTTCCCACTTCCTATGGAAGTTAGCTGACATCACTGTACCCATTATCGGTTCAGACTTGAAATTCGACGGACTGGCTCCAAAGTGCAGCAAGAAACACCTCACGGACAGCACGATCAGCCTCACAGTACTCTGCCACGCGTCGAGATAAGCACAGACGAGCTTTAAAGACGTTGTCCCTGAGTCGCTAGCCCGCAACATTCTCGCTGAGTTTCGCAAACTCGAGTAGCCTGCCGCCAAGCCTCACAAACCGCACCGTTTCATGGTCAACGTCCCTGGCCCTCAGTTACAACGCCAATCCCCTCACCTGGCAACTGATCGTTTTACGATTGCTAAATTCGATTTGGACACTGCTCCGACAAGGCACGGCCTACCGTTCAGGCGGCTGTTGGTGTTCTTCCCACCAACATCTTAGGTGTATAATGTTCTCCGTCGTGAAATTTGTGAGGGCTAATACGCAAATACCCGTCAAAGTGGAATGTGGTAATTATCACCTATACGAATTCCCATTTTTGTCATTTGGTCTTCGTATCACGGGACAAACTTTCCAATGGTATATTCACGACTTCATGATGAGATTAGATTTTTGTCTTGCCGTACGTGTATGACATTTTGGTTTTCTCTCGCTACACTACCGATTGCGAAATCCATTGTTTCAATGTCCTCCTGATTTTCTTGAACGCCAGCAAGAGCTTATCTTTTGTGATATAAATAAATAATATTTTTCGATAAAGCAGTTTCCAACTGCTTATGACAATATGAAGGACAATAAATTAACCGGGAACCAAGCAAGGGACTATCCCATCAATTCCGATCAAAGGCGGTGGCAGATTTAATATGTATGAAAAAAGTTACTTAGCAAATACGCGTTGTCGGTTGCTATCAAAAGTTCTGGTAATAAACATCGTCTATATAGTTTCCGCGGACGACATGTATCCGCTTTCCGAGTGTGTTCCGCAACTCCCCACACTCATTCACAACACGAGAGCTTCACCATTTTCTCGGAACTATTCACGTTTACCGTTGTTTTCTTCCCCACTCTGCAATTTTGGAAGGGGACAAAAACCTGCGGACTTCCATTCCCGTGGAAAAGTCCTAGTCATGACAAAATTATGTTGTAAGTGAACGGCGGAAGGGTAAAAATACCGAAACTATTTTTTTGTGTGTACAGTAATATTATCAATTAAACTTGAAAATATAATCAATTAATTAGTAACTGAAGACTTGGAGATATTAGGAAAATATTTCAAGAATTGGAGACTGACACCCAGCACAACCAAAACAAAAACTTCCTTCTTCCACTTAAACAATAGATTGGTACACTCTACTATCAGAGTAACTCTTGATGATGTCACTCTCCCATACAACCCGCAACCTAAATACCTTGGAATAACGCTTGATAGAACCCTAAGCTCCAGAACTCATCTAACTAAATTGGCCGCAAAACTCCGTACTCGAAACAACATACTACACAAACTGGCTGCAACATCATGGGGAGCTAAAACCGATACCCTCCGTATCACAGCATTCAGTCTTGTCTTCTCAGCAGGTGAATACCGCGCCGCATATGACTGTACAGTCCGCACACCAAGTAAATTAACACAGTATTTAACGACACAATGAGAATAATCACTGGTTTCATCAAACCTACCCCGTTATTCTAGCTTCCCGCTCTCAGCTACATAGAACCTCCAAACGTGCGCCGCCAAAGAGCCCTTCTAAGAATTATGTCTGTCATAAATGCTAATCAGGACTTGCCCATACATGCGGACCTGTCGGGAGACTATGGACGCCTTAAATCCCGCCGACCAGTTGCCGTGGTAGCGGGATACATCACTGAGGATCCTGAGGAGGAATGGAAGAGGGATTGGAGGCGGCTCGCGCCCTCAGAGTTCCACTCACTCGTGAGCATGGGAACTTTGCCGCAAGGCTCCCATCTTCCTCGAAGCATCTGTGTCGCATTGAATCGAGTGCGAACGCTCAGCGGTAAATGCGGCGACTCACTCCATAGGTGAGACTCCGCTGTGAGACTGTGGTGAGGTGAAACAGACTACGACCCACATCATCTCTGATTGTCCTTTTAGAAGGTTTGCGGGCAATATGAATGACTTTGTTAGTGCTAAGACGGAGGCTGTGGGATGGCTTAAAGATTTAGGTATTAAATTGTAATATGCAATTTGTGACATGCCATCATAGGCCCACTGTATTTTTACGTGCGTTTTGTGTATTTCATGCAAGTTGATGTATTTTGATTTATTATGTACGCAGCCATACGCTAAATAAATATATAAATCAATTAAAAAGGGTACGTTTGCCCCTACGACGATAATGGTTCAGTCGCCTTGCCAAAGCGTCAAATAAGAGGCTTAATACGTTATAAAAGTCATAACTTTTGCAAATTAAGAACAGTCATGGCTGACTTGAACTCTTAATGTGCTTCATAACATGGCTGCTTTCCTAGCAACGTCTCGTATCCTTTAGTTATGAGGGAGTCTTTGTAATAAACCATCCTCGACTTATACCTATATAAGGACGTTATATCATCCTTGAATTAGACAGCTGACACTAGCGGTATGGGAACGGTACGACCAGTGGAGGTACTACGAACAGGCTCGGACTGGCCCGCCCGCCCGCGGGCCGGTGCGCCCTCCAGGAAAGAGGATAAATGCGCCCTCTCTTAAAAATTACCAACTCGATATAATAAAAATTTGAAATATAAAAACGTAAAAGAAGATAATCGCATGATGTATGCGCTGATAAGGAAGTAAGACTGTGGGCATGAGGGCGTTACGAGCAGCGCCTCGAAGCGCAACTACAACGTCGCATTCACGTACAATCCGTAGTATCGGAAGGCGCCTTGTTACCTACCTCGCTCTGTCACCACTTCCTTGTTCCGAGACATCTTGACCCAGAGATGCTCCCTGACACATCATCTTCCATTCAACACTAACATTCTTATCCTTGGCATCCGGAATGATTCACCTATAGTAAAAGTCACCATACTTTGCTTCGAGAAATTCAACTTAAAAAACATGAACGGAAATGCACTGTGTTCATTAGTTTATTTTGTATTAGTCGCAGTAAATTACTTTATTGTCCTCAATGTGGTCATACGCAGTTTGTAATAGCTCTCTTGACCGTAAATTATTTATATATTTATTTAGTTAGTTAGTTATTGTCAGTCTAACTGGCTTGATGTTGGTACACAACCTGTATTCAATGCAGCAATCGATTTTACTTCACCATCGTCCATAAGAGTAATGATAAGGGTACCTCACGTTCAATTGGCAAGTTATTCGAAATTGAATTCATAACCAACCCCTGACAACAATCAATTCACTTGCGCTGTTCTGTTCTTTCTACATCGAGTATGTGGAATGAATACTTTGTTTCTTTGTTTGTTATATTATATTATTAATTTGTATTTCTTTACAGCAAGTAGTCGCTTTTGTGACTACTATTAACATTTATTTGGATATTACTTAAATTCTTTGTGACGACGCTTGTCCTGAAATTTTTCCGCAACGCTTTTCGTGAAATTTTCGCGAGTTTCAAGGATTTGTTTCGTAGAGGTTGGCGGTTTGCTTAAGGCAGCCATATTGAATAATTTTAGGCAAAGTATCGTGACTGAGTATACTGGATAATTCTTTTTGCAATTTTTTTACCATGCAAGTAAAAGACGAAAATTTAGCTTAGTTTTAGATTCTACAGAAAATTTTAAGAAAAATGATACCAAACAACCATTTGCAAGCAATCGCGGTCCGTATGCGTGTAAACGCACTTGTACGCATTGTGCGCACAACGCAGTATTCATCGTTTTTTAAACAACGCTAGCACGCACATCATACTCCGGGGGAATAACATATACAAACCTTTTTGTAGGTAATTTTATAATCTATAAAATTCATAACAACTATTTTTACGATAAAATGTATAGCTGAAGAGATATTTTCCAAAAAACGTTTTTCGTGACCTTTGACCTTGAATAAAATTTTTAGCTCAAGTGGGATCGCTGAGGACTTTTGATGTTTCATTTGAAGGTAAAGGTTTATACCAAATTTCATTTCTACGCGAATTTTTGCTTTGTGGAATGTCTTTTTCCTAGACTAAGTGAGGAAGGTAGCCAACCGACTTCCGATATTTTACTGAGTGGTTGGAAGAGATGAGAGAGCTTTAATCGCGCTACTAATCTGTCAAAGGATTTTTTTATTCTTTTTATGCTCATATTATACTTCGTCTCGACTAAATAAGATTGATTATGATTAAAAAGTATAAAACACTGTGGTATAAAGTGCCGTCAATAGGCACATGGTACAAGTTGCTTAGAGAGTGAAGCAATAAGGATAAATAAAAGAAAATTTATTTAATGATTCCACAAATGTTTGCAAATGATTACTTCAGAGTTTCAAGATTCTGATCTCAGTCATTAATTTAATGTTAATCGAATTCAACGTTTTTGTAAATGTAATTTAGGCGTAACTACAACGTCGCGAAGGGCACTAATATGAAACACTAAATTATCAAACTTTCTCTTTGCTTTTGTTGAAATATGTTTGGTCTATGTTAAGGAAGGTGACAAAGATTTTGTATTTATTGAATATTTAAACAATAGGTCTACATCACGTGATTAACATGTGACTGCGAGAGCTGAGCAAATAAATTCGGAAGTATAAGTCTGTTTGGGAAACCAAACGTTTCAAGAGAAAAGCAGTGGCGAACGATTCGAAGATCTTACAAGTTCGTGATGAAACACGCGAGAGACTCGGGATATTTCACTCATCCATGTTTCCGGTTTGCTTCTTTTTCCCTCTGCTGCTGCTGATATTCTGTTGTATCCCAAACGCATTGAAAAAGTGCCGAGTGCCCAATTCATCAAATAATAAATCGTTTTAGTTCCGACATCTAGGACTCATGACTGAGACAGATACATTCAGTTCGTTGTCTGTTAGTGTTCAGTGCGGTACTATGCGTTTCGTTAAGGTTCGTAAAAGTGATTTTCCCTACGTCATTGTTTGATTAGGGTCAATATATTTTTCAGGTTTGTTGACGCTTCAATTCATTTTGCAAAGAAAACCGACCTTGCCGAACATGTGTCAAATGCGCGTTTAAAATAATACATGAATATAATTTATACTCCGTGATGTACCCTGAACTAAATAACGTTTCACAAACACTAGAAATACGACCCAAAACAAAGTACTTCCTAAAGGAGTCGCCTTATATGAGGAGCATAGTCTCTACGAGACCACCTCAGTGGTCTTTGGGTCTCGCAAGTTGAATGTTAATGGAAGAGGTGAACGGGATGACGCAGCTGATGAGCGCGTTAAGCTCATGGTCTCCAGTTCGAATCTCAGTCCCGTCTCCCATTTTCATTCAACATAGCATAATTCAATAAAGTTTATAAGTACTTATTAAATATACCACTAACGCTAGTAAGTTGTGAGCGAGCCTTCTCAAAATTAAAATTTATAAAGACAAAGCTACGTTCAAACCTTTCAAATAAAATCTTCGAGTCTTTTCTCATCATGCAAACTGAAAGAAAATTGCTCTCTGAAATGGACAATGACGTGATCATTAATTCTATAAAGAGATGAATCGCCTATTGGCCGTTTAGAACATTCAAAGCTATTAAAAATAAATAACGAAATCTATTTAAAACGAACGCCATTACAAGGGATTATCTATATTATCTTAGCACGTAGGAGTGAACTATATCGCTTTCCAGCAAATATAAGAATGCTGCTCAGCATATAAGGGAAGTCTGCTGAAACATTTTTTCTGAGCGACGGACTACGGACCATGGACAATAATTCCCATGGACGGTAAGATTGCTTTAGCGAATTGATTTTTTTATTTTAGAATTTCGATAAAATATAAACATGAGCATTTCATTGTGCTCAATTAGTAATCCGATCGACCTTGAAAGACAAATATATAATTTTTTGCAAAAAGTCTCATTAAGCAAAGATGAATCTGAAATCAATGATAGTAATTTCATGCTGAATAAATTTAGAATATTTTTTCGAGTTTTATGCTCTTCTCAAAATTTTCATAGTACATACTTTCCATTAGACAAAAATTGAATGTTATGTTGAAGTTTAATATGAATCAGTTTGCAGTTCTTCATGAGATTAATAGTGTCTGAGTGAAAGTAACATTTAAGAAACATTACTCTTAATTTGTGATTTTAAAAGAGTAATGTTTATTTCACAAATAACATTTACTATTTATTCGTACATTGATGATCATTGCCTTGGTTTGAGATTTGTTGAAAACTGAATATTGGATTTTGAATTTGTATTTTGTGACAAATTTCTACTAGCTGACAACTTCTCAGTTACTATTTATAGATATAAAACTAAATAAATGTTATGAAATGTTAATTTACCTCTGTAATATTTCACTTGGTACATAACATTTTAATGCATGTTGCATGTGTATATTGATTTATTTGCATGTCACATATAGTTTCTAAAGCATAATACTAAAGCGTGCTTCGAACATGGTTGTACGTACTGATAATAAACCTAAAATCATTAATTCTGCTACCTATTAAACTATAATTTAAATAATATAGATTTTTGTGAATAATTCATACTATGTATAACTTAGCGAGGTGAGAGTACACACCCCTGTTCTTGATATTCCCCCCTCCCCTCCCACCGGTTGTACGAGTATTCCTGTGGTTGTGCCCTCGAATGATTTTGGGTTTGTGCCCTTTTGGGAGTCCCTTTGGCAACATACCTGGAATAGGAAGATAATTATTCTAGACACTTCATGTTCAATTAATTAAATTAAGTATGAAATGAACTTTATTGTATATCATACTTATGGACATGCCTATAGTAAATTTATTCACAAAGTTCGAAGACTGATATGGTTATACTATGAGTCTTATTGTGTTTGAGAAATGGTATTTGTTTGAAAAAAGCATGCTTTTAGTGTTAAATAGCTCAGGTGGGGAAGGTTCTATAATTATGAAACAAAGAATTTACATTTATTTAGAATAAAAAGAAGCAGTAAAAATTTATTAATAAAATGTTTGCTTTTTTTATTCTATTACTATCATTATTGAACGCATTGGTGTCTTAAGTAACTACATCTTGTTTTATTATTACTTTTTTACATGTATATACCTTAAAGATGACAACAATTATTACTGACTTAGCAACAATTTTTCAATCTGTCATTCATAAATCAATACCATATCAGCCAAGAAATATTTATTGCTTCTTCTTATTCTAAAGAACTGTAAATCTTCCAAGTTTCATATTTTTAGAAGATATTTAATACCAAAAACATGCTTTTATATGAACTGAGACCATATTTTTCAAACATGAAAAGTTTTATAGTATATCCATATCAGCCTTCAAGCTTTGTGAATAAACTTTCTATGGGAATGTCAACAAATAAGAACAAAATTATCTTCAATACAGATTAAAAGATTGTAAAAATGTCAAAAAATTGGAATTTCTAGTTGAAATTCGTGGTGTATTATCTGGCAGAAAAATTAAGACATGAAACTTGATATTACGGCAAAATAAGAATTCAAATCTAAAATAGTAAAAAAAAAACTATTTTGAACCTTTAGGATATGAAGAAAAGTGTTTGCCAAAAATTAAAAATGGACAAACAACAAATTCATTAATAATTGGTTGAGTGGACATTGACCTCGAAGAAATGTAGAAAAAGAAGAAGTTTGTTAACTAAGTCATGTTGTAATTTATTGTTTTCTATTCCCACAATTCACAAGCGCAGTTCCATAGCCCGTTGCAAATGGGGTTATAGCAGAGGAGCAACAGCTGCACATGTATCAAGTTGAGGTTTAGTGTGTGTGGTATACGCGTATGAGGGGGTCAATGGGCTGATAAGGCGCAGGTGGGATACACCATGCGTATTAGTGTATACCGTTAAGTGCCTGCATGCTGTCCGGTTAAATAGGGCTCTGTTAGTCAAGTCTGATTCTCACTTCCTAGTGGGGACCCCTGGGCAACACAGCGTGTGGCTCTCCGAACCTTAGCTCAAGATTCTGAGATGCTGGTGGCCATGGGTGCCTTCTCGACTCTGCGCCATCTCACCGGAGATGGCAGCGAATGCGAGTCGGTTTCCTAGGCCAACTTGCGTTGTGGCTAACGAGAACAGGCGAAAGGCGGGTCTCCGGCGCCTTAAAATGGGAGCCATGGGCTAAGGGAAGGAAACCCTAATAGAAAACCAATCGGGGAGGGGGGCCTCTATAGGTGTAGTGGAACCAGTCCCCCTAGGGGAGTAAACCTCGACCAAAAATCATTGGCCCTCCGGATCTCAGGGGGTTAGGTTTAGGTTGACACCCTATCTCTATAAAAAGGTTAAGGTTAGGAAAACTCAGAAGCCTCGGAAGTGGAATCCCAAGTACGACGGAAATAGGCAATTGAATAAGGTAATGAACATTGGAACTTGGAACGTTAAGACATTATACAGAAAGGGGGCGGTAAAGGAACTAGAAAAGCAAATGACAGAGTTTAAAATGGATATATGTGCACTGAAAGAGATTAGGTGGATCGGGAAGGGGGTGGACTCTAAAGGAAAATACACAATTGTATATAGTGGGAAAGAAGAAGGAAAACATGAATTTGGCACAGGGTTCTATTTAAGTGGTAGGGTACAACACAGTTTGATAGATTATAGGTTAATAAATGAAAGAATTTGTCTCATTAGACTTAGGATGAAATTTTATAATGTTACATTTGTATCTGTACATGATCCTACAGAGGAGAAAGAGAATGATGTAAAGGAGATTTTCTACGCTGAATTAGAGAGAGTCATCGACACTATACCATCTAAATGACATGAGAGTCATATTGGGGGATTTCAATGTCCAAGTGGGCAAGGATAGGTTTGTGCTACCAGCACAACACTAACAAGAACGGGAGAAGGTTAGTGGGTCTAGCCAATGGTAACAACCTTGCGGTCTCAGATACATGGTATCCACACAAAACATGTTACAAGGGGACTTGGAGATCAACTGACAGCCTATATTTGAGTCAGATAGACCATGTAGTGGTAGACAGGAGACTGTAAGAATATAAATGATGTAAGAAATATGAGGGGAGCAAGGATAGAAACGGACCATTTTCTAGTAAGGGCGAAAGTTAATTTGAAAATTAGTAAGACACCAAAAATAAAGAAAAGTGAAATGGGGAAATGGGACGTTAAAAAATTAGAAAATAAGGAATACAAGGAGAAATATTGTAAAGAGCTCGGAGACGCACTCCTGAAAATCAATGATGAGAATGATCCAAATGTAGAAAAGATGTGGAGTAATGTAAGGGGAAGCATAGTAGAGATATCGGGGAAGGTGCTATGGAAGGAGGGAAGACCAAAAAGAAATTAGTGGTTTGATGAGGAATGTGGAAAGGCTATCCATGAAAGGAATATGGCGTGTGAAAAGTACAGGAGAAGACCGACAAGACAAAACGAACAAACATATAAAGGAAAAAGAAAGGAGTGAAACAAGCTGTATAGGAAGAAAAAGAGACAAATATACGATAGTACGATGGAAAATATTAAGGAAAAGTACAATTGCGGAGAAGCTAGCGAATGGTACAGGGAAGTTAAAAACATCACGAGTGGATTCAAACCTAGAGCAGTAATCATTAGAGCGCATAATGGAACAATTTTAACGAAGGGAAACAAAATTTCGAGTAGATGGGCAGAGTACTACGCGAATCATTTTCAGTACAAAGAGGATGGAAGTAAGAGGGGATATGAGAAACATGGCGAATACCAAACAGCGGAACCAGATGTAGCTCCACCATCGGTACAAGAAATAAAAAAAGCAGTAGCAAACTTGAATAGTGGTAAAGCGCCAGGATGCGATTGAATTCAGAGTGAATTGTATAAATGTGGTGGGGATGCGATGATGAAAATATGCACCAACTGATTACGAAAGTTTGGGAAATGGAAGTAATGCCCAGGAATGGAAATGTGAAATTATTAATCCAATACACTAAAAAGGGGATGGAACGTTGTGTGACAATAATAGAGCCATCACCTTACTCTGCACAGGCTACAAAGTGTTGTCTAAAATAGTGTGTTATAGATTCAAACCATACGCAGGTGAGTTGATTGGAGAGTACCAGTGTGGATTTCGGTCGGATAGATCAACAATAGACCAGATATGTATCATGAGACAGACAATGGATAAATGTTGGGAAATAAATATTACTACACACCATCTATTTCTCGATTTTATGTCCGCGTACGACTGTATTTGGAGAAAGGGAATGTGGGTTCAGATGCATGAGATGGATATACCTAAGAAGTTGGTAGGGATGTGCAAGTTAATGAATGAAGAGAACCAAGCTAAAGTTAAAACAGGTGTAAACCTATCGGAAGAAATAAGCCTTGAAACAGGATTTACACAAGGATATAGTGTAGTCCCGATGTTAGCATTGGAAATAGCGTTTCGTAAGGCTGGAATAGACTACCGTGGGAACATTCTGTATAGAACACACGAAATACTAGCGTTTGCGGATGATACAGTGATATCAGGGAGGAGAGTGGAGGATGTGAAGGAAAAATTAATCCAGTTGGAAGAAAATACCTCTAGGCTTGGTCTGAAGGTAAATGAAGCAAAAACAAAATTTATGAGTCTCCAAAAGGAAAAATATCAAAGATACCAAAATTATCATTGGTAAACATAAAAATGATGTTGCACAAGAATTTATTTATCTGGGAACTTTGCATACAGCGAGAAATGAAATAAATATGGAGATAGATAGAAGAATAATAAATGCTAATAAAGCATATTTTGCTCTACTTCCATTAATTAAAAACCATATCGTGCCGCGCCAAACCAAAATTAGGGTATACAATACACTAATTAGACAGGTGATTGTGTACGGTGCTGAGACATGGACATTAACAAAGGGGATATGTGATAGATTGAAAATCTTTGAAAGGAAAATTCTCAGGGGAATCTATGGAGGGGTTAAGGAGAATGGTCAGTGGAGAGTTCGGTATAATAACGAAATAGCGCAGTTGTATCAAGATAATGACGTTGTCACGTACATAAGAGTAAGTAGATTGAATTGGCTGGGTCATGTTAATAGGATGGATGAGAGCAGAACTGTAAAGAAAGTAGTAAATGGCCAACTGGATGGAGTGAGGACAAGAGGAAGACCAAGAAGTAGATGGTGGGATTGTGTGGAAGAAGATTTGAAGAAAGCAAGGATTATGAACTGGAAGTTGGCGTCAAAAGGCGAAAAACGGAGGAGTCTTGTCGGGGACGCGAAGGTCCATTTGGGACTGTAGAGCCAACTGAAGGATGGTATACGCGTATGAAGGCATTTTTACTCATTTCAATGTTTTAGGAAGTATACGAGTTAAAAGCCTTCCTGTTTTGCACCCAGTAGCACCAGTAACTATCAAAATGACATAAAAAGAAATAAGTTATGACAGAAGAATCCAAGCTTTTTTCCGGCGCCTAAGATTAGCTTTGTTTATTTAATTCAAACCTTTGTAAAAAGGACGGAAAAAATATTATGAACTTTCCTCCATGATTGTTTCTGTAAACATCTACTCTTTTTATATAGCTATCTAGCAGTAAAGACGTGATTCATTATGTTTCTAGATTTCAAGTAGTGTATTGCAAAATATTTTTCACAATACTAGGTGTGTTGTTTGTTTCCTTAAACAGACATTTTTCTCCTTTAACACGCTTTTAATATAGTGGCATAACATTGTTGCGAGCTAGCATCATTGAAATCCTGATCAATTCTCTTTATCTGCTGAGATATTATTCACTTTACCTACAATATAATGAAAAATATAAAATGGATGCTCATCAAGTCAGATTTGTCAGTTTTCTGATAATATTTATGTCAAAGGTGGTGTCAGCATGAGATAATGTCATTAGTTGTTTGTTAAGTGTACTTTTTTATTCAGAGGTTCACAATATTCATTTTTGGATAGAGTGATATATGGACCTATTTTCCCTTTTCTGATGAGTGGGGGTTTCTAAACAATTATATTCAAGATGTTAATTTTTGGTTCATTTTATCATTTATTAGTAAGAAATTTTCGTTAAAAATTGTTTGCATGCTAAATAAACTAAATTTGAAGAATGAACAAACAAACCACTTAATGTTTTTGCATTATAAGTGCTTTAATCATTTTCAGTATGCAATAAGAATGTTCATATTAATTTCGTTGTGTCAAATTTTATTTTATTTTCTAAATTTTTGCTTAAATACTACTCCTTTTCCGGAGGACTCTAGCCCTCTATTTGAAGCTGTGAATCCCTGTACTTCAAGTTGTTTCGGAAAACGTAACACTGTTTCCTGTGGCGTTGGTTTTGTGCAGTTATTTCTCGCATTCTTCTGAACTACAAAAAAGCTTCATTTTCATCAGATTGTTACTTTAATTGTTAATTGAATCTCTTCAAATCCGCAGTTAAAAACTACATCCTGCACCAGTGCTTCTTCAATGTAAAAGAATTTATTGATTTTAATAAAAGTTAAATCAGTCTTGTACTTTATCATGTAGTATGCTGTAGTACTTTTAAAATAACTTATAACAATTTAAAAAATTATTTTCTTCCATGATTGTTGTGTCATGATTCATATGAATTTAGTTTTATGTGTACTCAACTTTGGCACGGTTGTGTACATTAATTCTGTAGCCCCATCTTGGTCCGGGTTTTTCTCCGGTTTTCCTTCGGGTAGAGGCGGATTTCTTATACAGGTTATCAAGGCTTTGTCTAGGGGCGTGTTTATTGTAACAATAGATCGTGATGTTAATAACACAGGAAGGAAGACTCACAAAATGAATCGGTAGTTTAAAAGGTCAGGAGGTTCTTTTATAAACTGGCCATAGTCTGTTTCTTCAATACGAACACAATTTTATTACGCATATTAAATCTACAGAAACAGAGTTACTTGAAGGATGTTACAAAATTTGGAGTTTTAACCCCCCTAATATTTAACATAAAGTTCCCCAATTTTGAACAGAGTTACTTAATGGTAGAAATACAAAGGTTGAAGCGCATGCAGACTAAATCAGATCACCGAGTTTTCGGTGTCTTTTTGCGAATATAAAAAGCTCTAATAGTGCAACTCTGGCCCCTACTAGATATGGATCGTGATACATGCTTGTTGCGATCTTGATATGGCCCCGTCTTCACTGGGTTGAATGTTAATTGAAAATTTGTTGCTTCCGACCATTGTCCACAATGGAGTATTCTGGCAAGCTGATAATCTCCTTCACTATGCTGGAAGGTTAAAGTTGAACATAACAACTGATGCGCTGTAACTGGAAAACACAAATTAGTATCGCAGTTTTGAAGTCGCACAATTGAATGTTGCTGTTAAGGCAGTATAAATTGCCTCCAATAATTGGGTGGCTGAGCCACCTTCCAAAAAAAAAATACAACTTTTAAATAAGCGTGGCATTTGCTGTGCAACGCAGCCACGCGACGTAACTACACCACGAAACAGAGCCGTAGTGCATCTCCGACGATACCTGAAGTCACATCAGTAATTTGCTCGTGGAAAACAGGAGCTTTTATACCGTGCAGAAGCTTCTAGAAAGAGGTAGGGATGACACGAAATAGGTGGGGGTTGCTTCATGGAACTTGCAGTGTCTTCTACAACACTGCGATCTGGTAGTGATAAAGTCAGGTCGAAGCGTAGTGCCAGCAGCGCAAGCACTGAGCGTCCTTACGAACTTCTAATGGTTCGTAACACGTGAATTTAGTGTTATTTCAATTCTTATGATTTTTAAACACTATATTCAATGTAATCTATAGTTTGATAATAATTTGCACGTGTAAAATAATTTTTGTCTGTTAAATTACAAATATATTGATATATTAGAATTATAACTTGTAGCTAACTTTTTATCTTACCTAGGAATTTTTGCTGAAATTTCTCAATCCGCCTCTGCCTTAGGGCCCTTGATCGGAATTGATGGGATGGTCCCTTGCTTGCATCCGGAGAGTAAATTAGTTTATTGTCCTCCACGTGGTCATACGCAGTTTGTACTGCTTTTTTGACAATAAATTTATATTTATTTAATCAATTTTGCAGCTTCATGATTCTTTTTCATTCTGTTCAAATTGTTAAAGACACTCGATTTTCTTTTAGAGATATTGCTCACAGAAATTTCCATTAAAACAATTTTATATACCTTCTACTTCTTAGGTGCCGACAGTTCAACCATAAAAATTATATATTGAAATTAGGGAAGTTTTCAACAAAACGTAAGAAAAAGACAAATTGTACCCTCCCAAAATCCAAATTTTTAAATTTTCCTTTCATAAAATATGAATCAACTAAGCGTTTTATTTACACTGGAGAATAAAAAAATCATCTATAAACATTTTCATGGCAGGAACTGAGAGTATAAATTTTTTTTCTCGAGATAATTACAGCTTACTTGCAAATTCTCCGTAACACAAGTGGCATTGCATGTGTCAAGCTCAAGCAAATGCGCTTTCAGTGCTATCTGGTGGTAACGACCAAACATGGTCCACTTTAGAAACACCGATTAATCTCCTTCCTATACCTCCATGGTGTATACGCAAGCTTTCGAATGATTGCGATTGGTATGAACTCAGACACTTCTACCTCATACACATATACGGTAGCATTTACACTTCGCGATTTGTATCAGGGAATCCTTGGTGTTCGCGAGGAAAGAACATAAACTAATATACTAATCTACTAAAGAAGTAAACTAATCTAAACATAACCAGTTAATATAATATGCACTACTCAACGCTGAAGATTTCAGGAATCAATAGATTACGTGAAATACGAATGACAATGATGATATAACCTACAAAAGCACAGCTGGAATGGAAGCAAACATGGCGAAGCGCGTACTTGTCATGGGTTGTGCGCATGCGCAAATGCATTTGCGACTTGTATGCGTTTACATGTATATCCTGAATTAAGTTCATACAAAATGCGCGACTTTATGCGCATACAAGTCGCGAACGCTTTTGCGCGTGCGCGGAACCCATGACCAGTATACGTTCCGCCATATTTGTTTACATTCTAGCTGTGCTTTTGTAGGTTATATCATTGTTGTCATACATTTTTCTCAAAGTCTGTTGACTCCTGTAATCTTAACTCTTTAGTCGTGCATATTATAGGTTTGTTCCAGCAGCAATCCCGGATAGTTCCGTACGGTTCCGAACTGCCCCACGCATGCTCAGAAGCGAAATCTCAGATGTGCGCTGTTCCAGCAGTGACAATTCCGAACTTTTTGTCCCAGTTCGCTGTTCCAGCAGTCGCCAGCGAAGAATTCCGAACCGTTCTGAGAGTTCTAGAATTCTGTAGGGATTTTAAATTCGGAACTTTGATTACGGTCGGTCACCCGCTTGGTTGGTAGTCGGTGGGGGAAATAAGTGGAGAGGAAGCGAGTGTTACTCGCATGTTTGGCGTCGCCGTGTTAACTTCTCTTGCTGTGCTACCTGTTTTGTTCGACCTTGCGTTTTAAATTGAATTATTCCTTTGACTTTCGGATATTTTCAACCTCTCCTGTTATATTATGACCCAGCCTTTTTAATTGAATTATTTTTTTGGCTTTCGGACCATTTTGAACTTCTGTTACATTTTGACCCTTCTTTTTTCCTATTTATTCTTTCCGATCAGTGACAAATCTCGTAGTTTATGAAGACCTAGCAGTGTTTTGTAATAAATTTATGTATGTTTCATTTTATTATATTTATATTTATTTCATTCTGAATAAATCTCTTCTGTATGTTTCATTTCTACTTCCATTAGATTCAGTTCATTTCGTGACTCATTTCTTTGATTAATTTCTATTTTTGATTTATTTAAAACTTTTCATTGTTCACAATTTGTTATATTTTTCTTTCCTCATTTCCTTTTTATTTTTATTTGTTTATTGGTAGATTAAAGAAAGAATGGAAGGTAAGTCAAACATCAAGTTTGACTTACCTTTCATTCTTTCTTTAAGTAGGCAATAATTTTTATTCAAAGTGGAAAATATACATGATATTAAAATAAGTAAATATAAAAAAGTATGTGCTTGTGTCGGAGTATTTTGAATTGTGTTGAGAAGCCAAAAAACACTATTTTGTAGCGTTCTCAAGGGACGGGTCAGCTTTGAATATTTATATCAGCAAAACTGTTAAACCTAGGACATTGAAATTTTTACACGGTGTTTCTGGGATAGTTGTTTATAGAATGTATTAGTCTTATAATTTTATCTTGGATAAAAAAAATCTTGTATTTTTTAAAACCATGCAATCTCTAGATCTGCTAATCGAACAATCTTCCATCGGACCTTAAAATAACCGTATTTAAAAATAAGATAAAAATTTACAATTAGCTTATTAATAATGGTACATTGTAATATTATCTCTTGATACTACACGGAAGACTGTGAGTTCGGGTGTCAGGTGGTGATACGCTCTTCCGCACGTTGATCTTCCGTGTTTTATCAAGAGAAATAAAATCAGGATGTTAACATTATTAATAATTATTAATAATTTAATTGTTAATTTTTATCTTATTTTTAAATATGGTTATTTTTACTTGTACTAATTTTACATAATATATGTCATTTTGGAACTGCTACTTGTTCACATTTTCCTATCAAAACTTGAAAATTTTGTTTGTCATTTCCTCCAAAAGAGTGTTTTTAACGTGCACTATATCATTAATATATGTTTTTATAAAATGACATTGTTAACCTATTTTGGCCGGAAACCTCACTATACAGATCCAACCCAACCCTGCCTTCCAACTTCATTTCATTCCACTGAACCGATTGAGAGTTAACCTTCCACTGGGCGCATATTGACTGTTGCACACATAAAAATAGAAAATAATGTTGGGAATTACCCCGTGATACATTACAATATAAAAACGTTGTGTTAAAATAAAAGTATTAAAAATAGGTTTTAAGAATAAAGAAATAATTTTTCCACAACATTTACTGATACGGACAACAAAATGGATGCTCAAAAACTCTTTTAAATACTCTTGAATATACATAATTTAAATTTAAAATAATTTTTATGTTGTTTTTATTTGAAAAACTTGAAAAAAAGCACCATTGCCCTTTCATCAACGCGCCATGTCGAGGGTACAGCTGTATCGTTTTAATTTTTCCTCGCGATATGAACCTGCTGTCAAGTTCATGCGACATCTAACGGACGAACTTGTATTTTAAACGGACGAACTTGTACTATAGCGCTCGAAAGACGTTCTAGCTGGAAACAAACCCGAACAGTTCGGAACAGTCCTGAATTCCGCGCATGCGCACTGAGGAGATCGCGGGAGAACTACTGGAACAAACCTTATATTAACTACTTAAGTTTAGATTAGATTGTTTCTTTACTAAGTTAGTTACGATTAGATCGTTTCTTTACTAAATTAGTTTATTTCTTTATAGATTAGTATATCAGTTTGTGTTCTTCTCTCACGATACACCGAGAATTTCCTGATACAACTCGCGAAGTGTAAACGGTGTCGTATTTGCGTATAAGCGGTAGAAGTGTCCGTGCTCATACAAATCGCCAACTTTTGAAAGCTTCCGTGTACACAAATCTCAAACATGTAATAAGTGTTAACGTAACTTTACATCTACAAATACGATTTTCCCTTTTATTCGGGGACCACGCATTTCTTGTGTATTTGCGATGACGAAAATGAAGATATTTACTTACTGTCAGACACGTGCAAGTTTATTAATGACATTACTTTACGGTCTTTTTTTCATCATTAGTAAGATGTAGTGCGTCCGGTTCTTGATTAGGTTCTTCAACGTGAACTTACAATCCCTTAATTCCCTAGCCTATGGAATTTGTCCAGTATCAAACGTCGAATAGAAATGGGAGTCATGTTATCGTGTTCTTCCACGCTTGTCGAGAATAGGACGGAGTAATATTTCGTGCAACTAGTCTACTTACATTACGTGTGCATAACCAGATGTGTTTTGTCTTTATGAGAATACCATAACGGGGCAGTAATTAATGCAATACATCGAGTTCTTGTACGAATATTGCAAACCTAGATGAAATCTTTGAGATGTAGGTCTCCCTTCGGTTTTCCCCCGGGCGTAGCTAAACTGCCTCTGCTATCTAGCATTCAAGAAATAGTCTCAAATACACGTCACTCCTTATCCCTAAACTCTGAGGACAGTTTCAGATTAATAGGTCTTGGGAGATGACACCTCTCATTTCTCTTTATTAATACGAATAATAAAATATTGTAATCTTATCGTCTTCTTTGCCGTAAATAAAATAATTTTCGGTTCCCACAGTATTACCTGTTTAATTCAATATATGCATGTGTAATTTTAATTTAAAGGTAAATATAAGAAATGTGGTATTTCGCGCCTTCCCCATTCTTTAGATTACTTGAAAACAACACCTCTACGAAATCTCGAATATTTAGGAAACTTGAAACCATCGTATTGAAGTACACTTGAGGATGCCAATCAATAATGAGAAGAAACGAACAAATACCTAGATAGTTTTCAATAGTTTCGTTTATCTTCATAATCAAAACTGATACCAGCATAGCACTACTCTTTCCTTGCCCTTGTTTGACGTATCATGTGTCAGGACACCTACTATAGAGTATGCTAAGAGCCCGACTCTTATCTCGACATTCCCAGCGGTTCCCTGACACCGCGAATCGAAGTTGAACGTCAGTAACTGTGTCGCAGAACCACAACTGTACCCCTGTACCCTGATCGGCTTAGTTGTGTTCGATGCGGATGCGTCGGGGGTTTCTTGTAAAGTAAATGGGTTGGAAATTCCAGGCATCGTTCTTTAGAGGTTGATGATAAAATATTCATTTGATTTCAAACTATATTTTGAAGGAACTGGTTAGTTTGTTCTTCCCAAGTTGTCGATATGGATAAACGAAAGTTGTCGTAAGTACTGGACGAATTGTTTCCAACACGGCCATTATCTTGTTTAATGTTTTAAATAGTTTAGATTCTAATTTTTGATCATTGTATGATTACATTGTATTTGGCTGTGTAAAAATTGATGCATATATACCTCAAGATTGCTTCATATGGGAATACTGTTGTAAAGTGGTACATTGACGCGGTCTGTCAATGACAAATATATTGTTATCTTCTCGTTTTGGCTCATTGGTGATTTTTAGCACGTTAACTTTTGCGAATGGAGTTTTCATGGAACTCGTCGTAGTACTTTTATTTATTTTCTGGTTTGGGATTTCATTATATGTATTGTGTTGTTTTGACACTTGACAGTTCATCTTAAGTACTCTGTGAATATGGTGTCTACTCTTGATGCATATTTGAATATAAAAGTAGTCTTATGTGTTGCGTTTAGAGCTAATTATTTTGAATTGATATGATATGCCTGCAGTAGAGGTAATTTCACCCATTTTTTATTCATTTTTCTTGGAAGCACTTCAATGCTCTATCATGGTTATTTTGGATTACACTTTAAAAAAATTGTAGTGATACTGTTGGGTCTCTTCATTTAATTTTATTACATTATAATGTGGCTGTTGCCTTAAATATTGTTAATTGAAAGAAATTTGGACATATGTCAGATGAAATGTCTGAAACATTGTTTACATTGTAGTGCATTTGAAGATCTTGGTGATTACTTTTCACTTAATTGTAAATGAAGAATTTATTGATGTGATGTGTAACTTGTTTATAACTGATTGTTTTGTTGACAACTTTAATGGTAAGAAAACCATTATTACCAAAGAAGTTGGTCAACAATAACCCAATGGAAGTCATTGGACAGTGATCTTATTGGAACATAAGTATGTTTAAATAATGATTACACTTTTTAATCTTATAAGTGCATTCTTTTCCTGCATTGTTGTGTAGTTACCAAAAATAATTATGAAGAAAATTGTGTATTGTAAAATAATCATGTTTTAAATAATTATAATTGTTAGAGTGTATTTCTTGTGAAAGTAATAGGGAAGTTGTGTTCTACCAAAGATTTGTACAAACCTTAACTCATTATTAATAACTTTATGTGTGATCTGTTACATAACAATCAGTTTCATTAAGTTTCGTTCTAAGTACTTCATTTATTTAATTTGTGAGAAGGAAAATTTCACAATTGTTTGTATTCATGGAACATGCTTTCATGTGATTTTTCCTTAAATCTAAATTCCTATCTTCAGCCTTCAAGGAAAGAGGGATATATCCATCAAAATCATGTTCCAATAAGGTAAAAAATTGTGAAGTTTTCACTTATATGAATTTATTTATTGGGATATTATGATAAAGATAATTTCCATATGATCATTGCATCTGGTCATTTGGATAATATTTCTTACGGTATTTTGAGGATAACTACAGAGTCTGAATAGCAAGTAGTATTTGTATACATACATTCTCAGTAAAACTTACCATTTTCAATATAAATTTAACTATTAGACTCTTCTTTCAGTGTCTGAAACTTAAGAATAAATTTTATTAAGTTTTTTAAGTTGACTAAAATGATTATTGTAGGGCATGTATTAGTATGTTACATTGTCAATGAAACTTCAATACTATTGATCTCCATTACCAATCATTTGTATTGCCTATGGCTATTAATTTTTTTCCTTACCTTTCTAAACCTTTCCTTCATTATTCACTTTCTACAACCAATCTTAATATTTCTTCTTTACATGGAAATAGTTCTGGAGAGTTCTTTTTACTTGGTACAATGTTTAGGATACATTGTACAAACAAAGAAAATGTTCACATTTTATTTTTGAAATTCTTGTACCAACAAGTGGTACAAGAAAATTGTTCACACTTTCTTGTACAAGTATTGTTTTAAATTTACTGGGTTTACTTTGCTTCTTTGTATATTATTATTATTATTAATTTTATTACTAGTAGTAGTTTTATTGTTGTTGTAATTATTATTTGAAATCCTGGGAAGTTTAAGTACCCCCCCCCCCCTCTTCATTCTGAAAACCATATATCTTGTCCATCCTTTTCTCCTATATTCGTAAAAGGGTTTCTTTATTTCTTACCTCTAGAATTTAAATTCCCATAATTTTATTACTTTGTACTTACCATTCTGTTAGTAAGAGAGTATGGTTGTTTTAATACTTCGCAGTAGTTTAGCAGAGAATTGCTATCATACCATTAATTCCTCAAATGTAATTGGAAATAAATGTGTGACACTATTGGTTTGCTTTCTTTTTTAGTTTGATTGGGTTTCTGAGCAGAGTAGTCAAATATTTCATTTAAGAAAATTATCTTTAAGAACTGTGTTTTTGAAGGTATAATTTACTACTGTGTTAAAACCTGATGAGTTAATGGTAGATTAAGAAGGTATTGCCTTGTAGAGGTATCCTCCGATGGTCATGCCAGACCTGGAGATGTAAGAATGATTTGTTCAATATTGAGGTATTGATGAAACAAGCTTAATACCTTACATAACTGCCAATTTTATATTAATTAAATAAGTTCTGTATTAAACAACTAAATTTTATACCAGACAATTAAGT
This sequence comes from Laupala kohalensis, assembly GCA_002313205.1. Taxonomy (NCBI): domain Eukaryota; kingdom Metazoa; phylum Arthropoda; class Insecta; order Orthoptera; family Trigonidiidae; genus Laupala; species Laupala kohalensis. The sequence continues at coordinate 224,658 of NNCF01128038.1, forward strand.
TTCATATAACATGAGTAAGTTGTATATTAAATTAACAAGATTTAGTTTTATGTACACAAGTTTTATATTACAGGAATGAGTCTCATATTACACGGGAGAGTTTTATATCACACAAGGAAGTTCTATATTACTCAAAGGGATTTTATATTACACTAGTGAGCTTTATATTACATGAAGGAGTTTAATATCTCACAGACGAGTTTTATTTTACTCGAACAAGATTTTTTTATACAACAAGTTTTATTTTAATTTAACCAGTTTTATTTTAACCATGTGAGTTTTATTTTGTCGTAACAAGTTTTATTTTACACTTCAGTTTTATGTTACACAAGCGAGTTTTATATTACACTAAGGGGTTTTATATTACAGAGACTAGTTTTATATTGCACAAAAGAGTTTTACATCATACAAGCGACATTTTTGTATATCAGGTTTTTAATAAATTAAATGTTATGTAGTAGGAATTATTTGTGACTAATTGTTTAGTACTAAATTATGAAATTATATTTTTGTTTTGTGTTTTTTTATGCGACTTCTCCATATGACTCTATATTTTAGGACTTCTGGTGACACGCTGTATGTTATTCTGGGGTTACCCAAAACTGCTACTGCGGATGATGTGAAGAAGACCTATAGGAAACTTGCACTTAAATACCATCCTGATAAAAATCCAAATAACCCAGAAGCTGCAGAAAAGGTGTGCAATGACTTGAGTGTGTCTTCTTTTTAACTACAAATCCACCTTTGACTTTATATTAATTTCTCTTAATGGAAGTTTTTTCAGGATTTTTGTTAGTTTGTTTTCCTCTTTACGTCTTAATTTAAGTATTATAAACTCATATTGTTCACAGTTCAAAGAAGTCAATCGAGCTCATAGTATTCTCAGCGATTTGACTAAGAGGAATATTTACGATAATTATGGATCTCTCGGCTTGTATATTGCAGAGCAGTTTGGTGAAGAAAATGTGAATGCGTATTTCCTTGTTACATCTGGCTGGTGTAGAGTAAGTCATTGAGAATCATTTCATAGATTATGAGAAATCCATTTTAGTTGTTCGAAGCCTTTCAGTTATGATTCTATCATATTTTTTTACATGACACTTGAGCAGATCTCTATGACCATGCTCAAAGGATGAAAATGAAAGGAAATGTTAGTGTACTTTACAACAATGATTAAGTCTTTCTATGGCCAATTTGCTGACCTTAAATCATTTATTCAATGAATATTTAATTTCCTACTGTATTTTTGTTTTGTTTTAAAAGAACAGATGTATCTTGATAAATATTTCTTCTGTAACAGTTCTATTGAATAGTTATGATATCTCTATGAAGGTGTCATAATTGAAAGTATATGTATCTGTTGATCCCCTTGTATTTGTTATTCATGTATCTAGACTAACATTAATTACTCTAGAATTATGAGTATCATTCCTTACCGAGAGGAAATGTGAAAAATGTTAACAAAACCATAGCATTGGCTTTTTTTTTAACATTATTAATTCTGTAATAATGTACATTTGATCAACTGAGAGTTAAATTTGAAACACATAAATATGGTATTAGGAGAGTTTAGGGAAAACGTTCAGTATGTTTTAATGGTACAATACATTGTGTCTTTAATGTACTGTTAAGTTGTGTATTTTACAAGACTAAATTTTCTGAATTTTTTTCTGTTCTAGGCATTGATCATCTTCTGTGGAATAATCACTGGATGTTACTTGTGTTGCTGCTTTTGTTGTTGTTGCAACTTCTGCTGTGGCAAGTGCAAACCACGACCCCCAGAGGATACAGGGGAATATCACACACTTCATGTATGTACTCCTTTGCTTGAGTTTTTGGTGATTTTTCTTAAGACCAACATAGTGTGGTTAATGTTGGGAAAACCGCTGTATGAAGTGCTTGATATGGTACAAGTAGAATGTGAATTAAATCTAAAGTTCAATGCAGCAGTCGGAGTTTTAAATGTTTTATTTGCTTAAACAGGGACTTGTACTTAGTTCTGGCATGCAACTTCACTTGTGTAGGTTCAACAAACCTTTCCCAAGTTTATTTTATTTATGATCTTCCAGGATTAACTTGCTTTAACAAGCATGGGGACTTTCTGATGAAAGTAATGTGGCTTTTGCTTGAAACTGTACTAATTGTTTTTGTGATGTCTACATCAGCTGTCTTAGTTTGTCTATTTCCTACCTGGAATAATCATCCACCTACTTGTATCCAAATCTGTGCAGTTCATGTCCTTTCCTTGTCTTTTTACTTCACCATAGAAAATGTCAGTAAGGCAGCTGTTAGAATGAGGTTAGTGTGTTCAGAATGTCTCTTTAGTCTTACTATTTAGTAGCAAACATAACTTGGTGGTTATCAGAATGGAATGTTGCAATTGTCACTTACTGTTTAGCATTGTTCTCGTCAGGAGCTGTTTCGGAATGAAGGTAATGTATATGGATTATTTTTTAAAAGATCTGCTTGATGCTTTGAGAAACTCCTCATATAGATGTTGTCATTAGAAAAAAAAATTCTTTTAGGTTAGACCCTTGATTTTGAGTTTCATATTGTTGATATTGTATGGTCCATAGTTAAAATTTACACGACCCCTGTCCTTTATTAAATATTTTCATTATATTATCCAGTCTTGTAGTCCATTTCACTTAAGTAATGTAATTTTTATCATTTAACTTGATTAAAATATTGTTGCATGGCTTTTGAAATATTATTGCTTAAGTTAATAAAAGTCTCCATTTTATTAATTTGAAATACATGCATTTTTTAAAAATCTGTTACAAATTTACCTTTTTATAATTTAAGCTCCAACAAAAAGTACATTAGATTATTGTCCTCTACATTGTCATGTGCAGTTTTTAACTGCGTTTTTTACTTTTACTTCTATTACTACTACTACTACTAATTATTATTATTATTAGTATTATCATCACCACCACCAGCAGTAGCATCATTATTATAATTATCAACATCATTACTGTTGTTATTAATATTATTATTGTAGATGGTACTCTCCGTAACAAGAAGTCTGTCCTTGAGGAGGGGATGTAAAAGACATTTAACTTTTCTTGTTCTTTGCTATATCAATAATAGTTGAGTAAAACTTGTTATATTTCTTCAATTAAAAACTAATCTTTTAGTTTTAACTTGCAAAAGATTATATATTAATACTGCAACTTGAGACCATAATTGTTGGCATTTGATGTATGTGTTTGGTTATCTTCCTTGTTCCCTTCTCCATTTTGTGTGTACTCGCTTCTGACAATTTGTTCTTGAGAAGGTTGTTTGTGATCTTATCATTTGAGATTTTGAATGTTTCTTTTTTTACATCAGCATTTTGATGTAGTCATTACTGGTATAAATGTTAAGTGGATTCTCAACTTCATGGTAATAGCTCACATGATGATTGGAAATGTAAAAGGACTCTTTCTTAACTTTTTAAACAGTGGAAAACTATTATGAATTCTGAAATGTTTCAGAAATTCATACAATTTTGAGTTTCATAATATAAACTTGATTTATCAACCGGTATGTGCCAAGAGGATGGATTGCAGGTTTTGTGTTCAGAGTTCAGGCATTCATAAGACACAACATTTTGCAATTGATCTGTCTTGATATAATGAAGTTTTTCAAAACATTTTCAGTTGTTATTACAGGCTATGTTAGCTGATGTATTTTGTGTTTGTATGTGTGTGTGTGTGTTAAGTTTCTTTTTCTTCTAGGAATGGGAAAGGCATTTGATAATTTCTTCTGTGTTAGTATTGGTACCTTAAAGAGTTGTAGTAAAGAATTACCATAATGCAAATGTTACAAAAAAGTACGAAGGAAGTTCTTATTAAAATCCTTTTCAATAATTGAAGTTAAGAAAAGTAAAAAATTCAAGATGTTTCATCGAAGCCTTGATAGTTACAAGTAGTAATAGACCTTGCTCCACCCACATTTACAACAGTTTGGACAGGATTACACAGAGAAAAATTTAGTTTTATTTGAGGGGAGGAGGAGTAATTGTTGAGGAATATCAATTATGAGGATTATGGTATCGATGAAAAGGATGATCCTTACAAATGCTTCCTCATATTTCTTCAAGGGAACTTGAGAATTTTTATATTTTAACAATCTTTATTTGTTTTGTTATTGCTGGAATTTCTTTCTAGATACTAGTTCTTTGCTTAAGAATGTATCGTGAAGAAAGAAATGAAACAAGAATTCTGAGGATAGTATTTTGATGGAGATACACATTCTAGGGACCTGGCTTCTGTCTATTAAAAACCCATTCTGTCCTTCATAAATTAAAATGTGATGTCGTATCAGTCACTTTTTATTTGTAGTATAGTTTTTAATTATACTTCGATTGTTAAGCATTTTTATTTCTTGAATTGAAGTCAAGGGGGTTAATTTTTCTTCTCTCTCGTATCTGTCTCTCTGAAGACTGTTAGGTATGTCATTGGGTGTGATATTGACCAGACCAAAATCTCCTGCTTAGTAGTAAACATTTTAAGGGTCAATCCAAATCAAATCAACATATGATAGTTGCTACCAAAATTTATCTATCTTTTATTATTTTTAACCCTTAGCTCTATCTTATCTTGAAATCAGTATTTGTTTACTTTTTAGATGCTCATTATTTTTGTTTTTTTGTGTGAAGGAAATATTAGTGGAATGTATTTTATTTATGCTACAACTGAAGAAGGGGGAAGAAGCAGTGTGATTAGAAAAACAACATTCAACTCACATAAGAAAATTCCTCGAATGAGGCAAAATCATGTATTTGTACCATTGTCAAGAATGTAAATTATTTACTGTCCCTTGTCAAATCCAAAGTAATTATTAACTGCAGAGTTTGAATTCATACCGAATTGCAATGTACATTTGCAGGAGAAGAGGTGTAACCTCCTGTTTTTTTACTGAAATTTGGTGGAGGGGAAAATGGAGGAAATTAGTGAAGAAACTTGAACGGCAACAGGGCACACTTTCAATATTTGTGATAAACTATGCAATGAGATGAGCCAACTTTTTACAAGTAGATTACCTCATAAAAAAATTAACAAAGGCAATTTGACATCGATCTGATTAATTCATTTGAAACCACTTTCTCAATTTGTTCTACCTACAAGCTACATTTCATTTATTATCTGATATGCATTGTGCGAGAGATGCTTTGAGGGGAGTGGTAAAATGTGGGTTGAGCACATTTTTCTTGATTACATTGCTGTCCAAAGAATGGATTGAACACACTTGAGAGATGATTAGGCAACCTCGGACACATTGATGGCATAGTTATTTCGGGGAGTAATGGCGATTGGGGTTATTGTAATGCTTATGTGCAATATGTGGCGATTTCCTGTTGCCTTCCATGGGTTCAACACATGGTAGAAACACCTATATCTTATTTGTAAAAGTAAACAAATACTGATATTCAAACTCAGACCTTGAGCTTCAGGGAAGACTATACCAATTGAACCACCAACGCATTAGCTATCTAATAATTACTAATGTAAAATAATCAATTACACTACAGTTAAATCTTTACCACACCATCAGTTAAGAAGTTAGGATGGTTATCAATAAATTACAGCCCAAGAGCTCTGCTGGGATGTATGAGATCTTAACCAATACAATGAAAACCTCTGCATACAAACTTGCACTTTCTCTGGCAATTATTATGAATGAATCTTTCCTATAAGGTTCAGTTCCCTCTTACGTGAAACAAGCAAGAATCTTGCCAAAGCCTGACTTCACCCAAACCAAAACTTATTGCCCCATCTCCCTCCTCCTCACCATCTCTAAAGGTGTGGAGAAGATGGTCGACTTGTTTGGGAGTGAGTATTCATGTACTTATTTGAGAGATTGAACTTAGAGGAACCTTGGAATGGTGAGAATCTGAATAAGAATATTTAATATAATGTATCAAGATTTAATATAGTGATCATGCTATGCTACGGCAATACAATTTAGGGACATAGATTGATGAATATACGTAATGGAAGAATACTACTAAGTATACAAAGGTTGTGTGTATTGAAGTTGAGTGACTACTGTAGCACAGTATCATCGGATGCAGTTGTAGTGATTTCTGGAATATGGTCAATAGTATGTTGTATGTAAAATGAGTCTACAAGTATTGAATATGAAGGATAAGACAGAGATACTGAAAGAAAATCATGCATATCAGTTATTTGATGAACCTGTTCACATAGGAGGACTAATAAGAGGTGTAGTTAGCACAAGAAGATAATGTGCCTGAAAAATGTCAGAATTAAAATGAGAAACATTGTGATAACATATTTTGAGACCAGGCCATAACAATGACTTGACTTTCAATGAAACTAAAAGTAAAAAAATGTTTTTTGTACGTAAGAACTACATTGCTGCAGAAATACAGGTTAGTCTACAGAGAGAACTGAAAATCAAAGAAGAGCTATTATGAAAAAAAGCAAATTAGTATTAGTGACTTGGGCAGAGGAGCTCTTAAGGAACTGGATCTTGCTGCACATAAACATATACACATAATATAATACAGAACTTATAATGTGGAACGTACTCATCTAACTAGAAGTACCCACAGATGTAGACTTCCAACACACCATCTTGCTCTTTTTTTAATAGGAACAGATGTATGAAATAGATGGATTCATGAACTTGCTGCCTTCTAAACTAAAATATACAAACAAGAAGAAGAAAAATCGTCTATTGGAGTGGTTGTAGGCTCACCCTTCCTATACAAATGAAGAATTTCTGAACTGGAAATCTGTCAATCACTTCCAGATCCTTCTAAAGAATTCACTATTGCTGCTATCTTATGATTGTTTAGGTCTCTATGATCTAAAATAATGATATTGTTTTAGTTATTTATTGAGGATATATGGCTGTGGGAAACGGTACTATGGATATATGGATGTGGAAAATTGAAATAGTGCTAGAAAGTTTTCTCAGGTCCTTTAAAAACCTTTATTTCCAGACCTAATTGGTGGAAGGACACTAATGGTCCAGAAATAAGGTGATAAAAGTGTTCAGGAAAGAAAAGTGTGTAGTAATTTCTTAAATTGTAGTTTTGCAGGTATTGTACTGTACAACTGAAATTTTAATTGAATTCCTTAATTTCATTTATTATATTTGTTCATTTCTAAAAATAACTTTACTAACAAATCTGTGCCATGGCCAGTGTTATCTAATTAATGTAGTGATCTATGTAGGTCAAAAGGCTATTATCAAGATTGACATCCAAATTTGTGAGCAGTGATTTATAGGAAACAAAATATTGTGTTAAGTTTATTCAGTTGAACTGAAAACTCAAACAATCTTACTTCATATAATTGGAATTGTCCTGCATATGAGTGATTTACTTTCTCTCAGAGTTCCTTACAAATATTTATTATATCTTGATAAACCATATCCTATGTTAAACACATGTTTCACATACGTTTCGTTCATGTGCCAGCTCCTGGAGAAAATATATGACAACTACAACCAAATGAAAATGGCAAAAAATTCATCATACCATAGTTTCCACATATCTTCTCTGCGTGTAGGAACTCAGAAGAAGTATATATGCGTAATAATTTGTAGCATGTAGGTATATGTGGAACCGGTATTTAAGTGCACATAGCACTTGTGCTGTCAGAATTCACTTATGCGCTGTATGAGTATGTGTGCCAGGTCTTTCCGACATCTGGTCTGTATGGAAATAGTGTGCAGTTGTGGAAGGTGAACAGGTGGGGTATTGTTCAACATCCCTGAGGACAATGTGATCCTTCGTTCAATTCCCAGCTTGTCACCATTTTTATCAGGCTATGGATTGTATGTTTTCTAATTTTTATGTTTATATTGGAAGATAACTATTTTTTTTATTGTCAGTTGTTTGTGGTGTTTGGCATGCTCATGCAAATTTCATTTGTAGTTTTGAAGTTACTTCCTGTACACACAAGCAAGTGGAAGGTCTAAGAGGTGACTCTTGTGCCAGAGGTATGAATGTGGTAGCTATTGTTTGGTAAACAATTTTCTCATTGTGACTTGTAACATACCCTGGAAAATAATGTATTTCCATTATCTTTTTACATTTCTTCTTTTTTACATTTCCTGGAATTATGGATTATGGCTTTGGCAAGCTTCTGGGACTTTCTTCTCTCACAGTTTGTTCTTGAAATCTGAAACAAACTGAGAGTATTTGAAAGTTTGAGTCGGAAGTTCTTCTTTCAGTGTTCTTCCCGTACCAACTCCTCAATTTATTACAAAGTTGATGTTCAATCTTTCATAGCCAAGTTGATTTCAGAATAATTTTCCTTATTAATGTTTCTCTTCTTTATAATAAGTAGTTGAAACTTGAAGAAGAAATGTTGAGTAATTGATTTGACGTAGTTATCAGCTTATTGAAATTCATTTATGATATTTTTAAATATTTTTAAAGTTTCAAATTAAAACTTCTGAAAATTAATAAAATAATGTGTCTTTTGTACCAGTTGTATATAAAGTCATGCAATTGCCTATAAAATGGATAAATTGTCTCTGAAGCAAAAAGTAGTTTCAGAACAAATTCCATTTTTGAATACTGTAATAAAACGAGACGGGCTTCTGTAGAAAATGTTTTATGCATTAAAGTCATGCAATTGCCTATAAAATGGATAAATTGTCTCTGAAGCAAAAAGTAGTTTGAGAACAAATTCCATTTTTGAATACTGTAATAAAACGAGACGGGCTTCTGTAGAAAAGGTTTTAACAGTATTTATCTGTGTTTGCTATATTTGCTATCAATTTTTATCATTGATTTCTTTAAAACTGTGGAGAAAATATTTTTGTATTTTGAAATTTGGTTTTATTTACTTTAACTGTAATGGTACAAAATTTGAAGTCTTTCATTAAATATTATAAGAACCTGCTTATGTAAATATAAATGGTTCTTCCCAATCAAAATGAAGTTCTGCCAAATGAGGTCTCAGTTATTATGAACTTAGGTTAATCATTATTCTTCCTTCTCTTTTTTATTAAATTTGTCCATGTAGTGTAAAAATCCTTCCTCTTAAAGGTAAATCTATGAGGATGCACCATTTTTTTGCCACCCTCTCAGTTTCTTAGTTGTGTCAGAGACTTTTATTGTTGTGTGGTGGTATGATTCATCATACCCATTTCCTGACCAGTAATTCATGGTAATCTTCCTTCATTCCATTACCGTCATGGTAATCTGCTTGTCCCTTTAACATCATGAATTAATAAAAGCATTGTTTTAAATTTTATGATGATTGTAGTTAGACTAAATACAGTTCTTAATGGTTTTCGCTGTGGTATTGTGTAATATTCTAGACAAATATATTTTTTTGGTTACACCACATTCATAATGCCTACATTTCACCTGCAACCTGCAAGCATCCTAACCCTGAAGTTGCTTGCAGGTTGCAAAGCAAAATGTAGGCACTCTGCATTACGAACATGGTGTAACCCAAAAATTGTGTTCACTTAGAATATTTAGACAGAATACATTTTGTAATGTAGCATGTGTTAAATATGTATTGTAAATAAAAATTGGTTTCTTTGCATATTTATTAAGTCCCCATTATTTTGAGGGAATAAATTTAAAAAACTGAACCTCCAAGACCTTCCCAAGATTTCATAATGTATTTTGTGTGTGTCTATACCACAGTTAATGAAAGAAATAATTTGTATCTCACTAATAGAAACTTGGAATATTTTCAGTAATTCATACATTTATCAATTTTACCTCAAAACAATTTTCTTTAAAGGAAACTTGCTGTCCTTTCCTGTCGTAGATCTTAATTGTCTCAATTATCTGTAAATTGTCTTGTATATTCTGTAGTCAAAATTTGTTGTCACTTTTCTCTTTCTTTTGATTACACAAGTATTGTACTTTCTTTTTTAATATTCTTAGTCATCTGTTAATATGTGTGAATGGTCTTCCTCTATTTGTGAGATTAAAGGTTTCCATCATTGGTTTTAACCTCGGTTCTTAATTTATTAAAGATTCAAGTTATTAATTAAAATTCAGTCAGTTATAGTGGAACCATGTATCCCTCTCAGTTGAAAGTGTGTCCACCCTTTCTTTGACCTTTATATTCTCAGTATTGATTGAAGTTTTCTTTTGTTTTTAACTTAACCTGTGATTGTGCGTAAATCTGTTTAAAGATTGAATTTTATCTTTTTTGAAAGTTGTGTGTGTATTATTGACTTCATAGAACAAGTGACAGGCCGCATTTACTCCCTTGTTATGTGCAATGAAGTAGCTTTCGTGTGTATTGAATAATTTTTATTCATGTTCAGAACCTTTAAGTACTCCCAAGGTCAAGGTTCATTTCCTCTAAATCTAGTTTGTTGTAGTAACCTACCTCCTATTTCAGACTTCTTCATAAATCTTGTGTTCAAATAGTTTTTATTTGGAGAGTGTCTGTTCAAATGGAGCTATTTCCAGTTCTTAAATATATTTTTCCTCTCATTTCATTGAAGTACGTGGTTAATAATCCAAAATCACCTTCAATCCTGTTGAACAATGCTTATTTTCTTGTCAAATTACACTCCATATTTTGTGATTCTGATAGGATGGAAAATCGAGTTCATAACATTTCATTGATTTTACTTTTACCTTATTTTCATTGGGAACGAAAGAATGTATTTTCCTTGACTGATGGTTAATAACAAAACATTCCATTTCTAGAGGATTGGTTTCCTAGAAATTTAAATGATTCAATGACACTGTTTCTCTGGTTTCTGAAAAATTGCTTTTGTTGGAAGTAGCACTCTTTGAACACACTCCTCATTTATTTTTTATACTTACCTTTGTAACTATGATTTCTACCTATGTGATGTTGTAATTCGTAGAAACATGAAACATTTTGCTGAAGTTATATTGATGGAATCTGTCTTCAGTCACAGCATTTTCGTTTTCTTTTCTCCCTATTTGACTATCAAGGGCGGGGAGAGAGAGGAGGAAATTTACCATTTTGGAATTGCTTGAGGAACAACAACTTGTTGAAGTATCTTGGAGAACTTCTTTTGTATGCTGAAGTTTCAAAAATGGGTTACTCTTATTTCAGATATATACCCATTAGACCCGCATGGTGCCTATCTAAATATTTGTTTGTTGATAAACACTACTAATAGTCTAAGAGTATGTCAAATTATACAGCAGTAATTTTCAGATCAATAAAAACTAATATAACTAGGTTTAAAGATTAAGAAAAGAAAGCTTAGCTAAAGACTTTTTTAAAAGGAATTCTGATGTGTAGATTAATTTTCTAATTTGGATTAATTCTTCTACATAATTTAAAATAATTTTTTCAAGAATTTACCAAAAGTTAATGTTTTTCTGTTCCTTTTTTGAGGAATGCTAGAGTTGAGAGGGGAAATGTTATGTAAAGAAACTTTTTATTTTCTTTCTGATATTTCTTTCAGACAATTTATAAAAGATTTTTTATCAAATAAATTGTGTCATTTTCCGCTCTTATTGCTCAGTACTTGTTTTGAGTACTTTGTTTTTCTTCTTAGGTATTTAAACATAAGTAAAATTAAATAAAAGAGAGCTAATATAATGTAAAATGAAGATAATTCCACTTTTCAAAATAAATTATTGAGGGTGTGATTGATTGCTAAGTAGGACAAGACTGCATGTGGATCACAGACAATGGTCTTAAGGTTGGCCTCTGCAAGTTTAGATTATGGTCAGTTCTTAACTTCTAATGATGTTTTGCTGTGCTTGCCTAGGGCGCACTCTCTACGATGGCAATATGGGATAGAGCTATATTAAGATATGTGTGAAATCATTTCTTAAATAATGATTTCATTTGTTAAATATCTGAACAATGAAACTTCTCCCACCCCCTAAATTACTGTTGTAGACACAAATGACAGTCTAGTACACAAACATTATTTTACAGCAGTACTGAGCAGCAGTACAAGACATGACTTCATCAAGTGGAATTTCGTAGGAATACATGATAATATGATACATTATAATATATTTTGGAGACGCAATACTTTACCAAATTTAATTCCCTGACTACACTTGCTGTCATCACAGGAAAGCATGCACTTGCTTTTAGTGGTTGTAGAAAATGTGTCTGAGACCAACTTAAAAAGTTATGCAATAAATTGTTTTTTTCCTTTGTTTTCTGCTTTTTTTAACTATTAATCTAGTAAGATAATCTTAAAGATGATTCAACAAAAAACATATCAATCAAAACACAAAAACTTCTTTGGAATCCTACTTGAATTTATTATTGTATTTATACAGAGAATTTTATAATGTTTTGAATGATTCCTCAACTGTACTTGTTGTCAGCCTAGAAGTTATGTTCACTTTCGTTGAGCTGTCATAGAGATAAATTATGAAATCAACTGAAAAAAATATCAACCAAATCATAATTTTTCTTGTTGGAATATATTGCCAGTTAGGTAGAAAAGATTGATTGTAAAACCATCTTTGCATTTTCACAATATAGTTGAAAATTTGCCTCAATCATGGTCATATTAGAAATACACTAATGGTTCCCTTAATCTATAATAATGTAACTACACCTGTATCTTAGATTATTCAAGATGAATTGGTGATTGTACTTTTGTTTTTTAATTCTAAGTGATCAAATTCTCGTTTAGTTTTGAATATTAGAGTCTGTTTTCACATTTTGGAATGTACTTTATAGTTGTCTTGCTCCAAATGATGGCTTTTGATGTAAGAGTATGTCAAAATGATAAAAGCAATTATGTCACATCTGGAATTGCTCTATTACGACATAAAATAATGTTCCGTACAATTTAATTTATGTTATTTGACAATTATCAGTCTTCATTCACAATTCAAAAATGTTTCTGATTGTTTACTTATTATTTTTAAAACATAATTCCTCATGGGTATTCTGGTCAAAGCAAAAATAGTGTAAAGTTTTTTCTGAGCACATTGTTAGAGCTTTACCTTCCTTTGAGACATTTGAATGTCTCATTATAAAGGGGAAAAGTACTACCTTCCTTGAAAACCTGTACTAACTGAAAGGAAATATTTAGTTAAAGTTTGTATATGTCAATGATAACTTTGTTGTACTTGGAAAAGCAATCTACTTATTTTCCCTTTAATGTACAATTCAGCATTGTCAAAAAGAATCAAAACTTTCATTTTTCCGTCGGCTTGTATTCTCATTCATCTGTGAAGTGAATGATCAGAGTATACCTCTCCCAGCCAAAAATTCAACCAAACTCCTTGTAACATTCTGACTTTTGCATGATAGATGTTACACCACTTACATGATCACTGCTGAAGCGTTTTGAATATTGTGAATAGCAAACATAATTCTATTTCTGATAATCTTGATGAAAATGACCTTTTTTAAAATTTTCTTTCTTCTTTTTCAGTAGTTTCACAAAAAGAGTTTTCGTTCCATCATGAATTCTGCACTTGCTTTGTTTCTGTTTTTAGGTATGTTTTGGGTAGGATCATATTAATCTCTCATCATGAGTGATTGGTATATTCGATTGTTGTTGTTTTTAACAAAATATTCATCAAGTACTTTGTACTGTAAAAATTTCAAGTGTAGAAACTGTTGAACAATAATATTAAATAATATTTAAACACTCTGAATTAAACATTTTTAGAGGCTTTTTGCTTCATCTTCAGTTAGGATCAACAAATGGTGAAAATTGCACGTCCAGAAAAGAAAGCACACTGAGTATATCTTATCTTATCACAAACTTTAAGCCTGCGACATGATGGATCAAAAGTATAATTAACACGTCAGTATAAAGTATAATTAATCCTTCAAGAATGTTGGTTTGTTTGTATATTTAAGGAAGTTTGTCATTTAGTATATTTAGGTGTTATTGTTTCAGTTTTGTACTTTGTGTTCATCAAAAATAATTTTTGTAATATTGTTATATTTATGAACAGTGTTTAACTGATATAGTTTTCTTGATTTGCACCATGACCACACTAGCAGAGTGGCATATCATTCTAACATTTTCCGTTATCTTTAACTTTCATTCTTTACCCCACTCTTATTTAACTCTATCAACCAATTAAAATATTCATTTCTCCATTCAAAGGTTCTTTTGTCATGAACTAGTACTAAAGTTCAACATCAATTCAGTATGAATTCTTTCATCTTGTCAAATTTGATGACCTACTTCTTGGTTTTTGTACTATTTTGCTTTCAAAGTTCCCTGTATTTAATTCAATATGGGGTTTATTATGCATAATTCTTGGTAACTTCATATTATTGATGCTAAATAATTGAAACTTAGCGCTAAAAGTTATTCACTTTCTTTTATGCAAATCCTCTGTTCTGTCACAAATACATGTATCCGTGAGGGAACGTGAACCTATTATGAAAAGGATTTCAACATTTAGTGTTCTTCATTTTTCTTCTGAACTGGGTGCCAAAGTTTTGGTCTCACACAACTTGAGAGGATGGCTTTGGTCATTTTTTACATTACTTTTTTGATTTGCATTTGTGTTCCTCCTTGTAGAAATTTCTCAATTTTAGTTGAAAATATATTATTTTATTTTAAGAAGTTACTTGAAAAAACATTAGGGTGTAATAAGAATTGAATGTGGAAAGGAGACTAATTAACTTAGTTTTTCATGTATGATGTTCCAAAATCTTAACCCAATTTCCCTTTCTCTGCTTTGCTCATACTCCTGGAGTCTTTCATGTATGTTTATTTTCATCCTTCTTTTCTCTCACCAAGTGTTAATTTCCTAGATGTGTTGGACCAATCTTCTCTGTTAATCTAGCTTGTAGTTTCCATATTCCTTGATCTACATGTTGAAACTATGCTGTAGCTTCTTGTTGTATCATAGATTTTAATTTCAAGGCACTGCTTGGTTCTAATTCCTTGTCTTGTTTCCTCTATGGAACAAAATATAATAAATCTAAAAGAGGCTGTGTTATAATAACCCTGTTTTGTTTTTTTCCTTAATGTACAGTTCAGCTTTCTAAAGGGTTGTGAAGGCACTCTCATTTCAAATAAATACTTTACATCTGTCCTTTGTTAATACTTATATTATTAAATTGTTTTATGCACATCATGTGTGTTTGAGGATTTATTTAACTGATAGTTTTTCTGTATTTCTTCTAGTATTGATGCTTCTTGGAGTGTTGTTTTATTGTGGTGTTAAAATGCACTATTTATGTCTAAGAATTATGCATGTTTCTTAAAGTATAGTTTCCCTTTAATTCAAGTTTTATTATTGTTTTGACTAATCACTTTCTTTCCACAGCAGTTATTTTCCTTGGAATAAAATATTTTTGATCATATTAATATTTTCCACTGAAATTATTTTGATTTCCTACAAAAATTTGATATAATGATTTGATGTTAATTTTTCAATGTGATCTTGTTTGATAACTTCAGTTCTAAACCATTTCAAACAAAATGATGAGCTATATGAAAAATCTTGACTATTGTTTTGTATTTTGCTTATTTTCACGCAAGATACTAGGTTTTATTACTATGAAATGATACATTCATCATGTAGAATTTATGTAGATTGATTTTAGTGTCATTTGGCTTAATTTTCTGTAAAATTGTCTTATATTTGCATGTTATTTTAGGTGAAACATGCTGCATTGATTTTTGTACATTTCATAAAATCTTTTAATTTTAAAGTTTTGTTATGTAGTTATCCAAAGGCATGTTTTTACAACATGCCTCTTATTGCTCGTGAATTTTACTTTATTTTATTTTGCTTTGTAACATTCTAAGTCTATTTGACTTGAATTTCTGGCAATTGTGGCACGAGTTTTGAAATATGTCTGTATTTATAAGAAATGTTTTGTACAGTTTTACAGTTCTTCTAACTTCATATGGCATTTGCGCAAATTATTTTGTAGGGATTCTGTTATTCTTGTAAATTAAATTACTAAATTTCTTTTAGATTCCTTAATTTTGGGTTTGTAATATGAGAAGATGATATAACCATCATAGAATTTATGATTCAAACAAAGCTTTGTATGTTTCTTTTAATATCTTAGATTGGTTTCTTTTTATCCTGTATAATTTGATAGTTTTGTTCTCTGAAAGTATCAGTGTGAGTCGTTGCTTTTAAGGGATACCAATATTGATGCAGTAGAATTTACTTTTAGTATTTCTATCTTTTCAATTATATTTTCAAATGTGGGTCAGGGTTTTGCTCCATGGTATGTAAATACATATATGTATATTTTTGCATGTTTGTTTTGACTGCTCTTGCAGACCATTGATTATTAGCAGTGTTTCTGTGTTGTGTCTGGACTGAGGTGGGACGCTTGCTCTATTTATAGAGGAACGATGCACCTGGAGCAGAAGGACCTGTTGTTACCGAGCAACCCAAATCTTCCGAAAAACAGGTGCAGTGATTACAAAATATTCTTTAATTTAGCTGTACTCACAGAAGGTTCCATTCTCATTACTGACAACTTCAGGTAAAAGAATTGTCTCTTTAATATCTAGTAGTGGAGCTCATGGCAAACAAGCAGTAGCGCTTTTTTATATATTGTCTTTTCTGGTTGTTTGATAAATGCATGATTATTAGAGTACAGTTTTGATTCATGTGAAGATGGAATGTATCAAATAAGCTTACATAAAATTTGGGAATGTTAAATTGTGTATATTCATTTATATTTTTTAATGCTAGTGTTTTGAAAAATCTATGGTAAAGCTCTATAATCTATTATTCACTGTGATTGAGACCCAAATAATTATGATGATAATAATAGTACCAACAACTCATAGTGTTACCTATCATACTATTTTTATTCATTGTCTGAACACATTACTATGAGAACTCTGCATATTTTAATATAATAAATTATTGAGATGTTAGTTAATTAATTTAAAGGTGACTATTCTAAATATAACTTCACCATTTGTAGGTGTTCATCTGCTGTAGAAACACCTGTTCTAACATGTGATTGATCAGATCTATTTACCACCTGTCACACTATTTGCAGTAATATTTTTGTATTCATAATTTTTTTAACAAGTCATCTATTTCAGAATAATATATTAAGACGTATTTGTAAACTAGTCATAAAAATTGACTCGTGTATTGGTACTGATGTACACAAAAAAGAAATTAAATAAAGTATATAACTGTAGTACCTCTAATTTTTGTAATGAACTTCAAACTTCAAACATTACATAGGTTTTCTCTACCAGTATTTTCAAATGAGGAATAAATGGGTCTATTCTTGAAGTGATAGTTTGGACCACCTCCTAGTTGAGATAGGTTTGGGTGTTGTGCATCTGATAATAATTTCCATTATTATGTATTTAACTTACCAGATTTACTTTTACATTCTAACTTTGATATTCTGGATTATATTAGAAATTTATTGACTTTTTATACTTGAGGTAATGGAAGGTTTGGATGCATGAAGTTCGTTATTTATTAATTCTTGTGAATGTAAGCATGTTTTCACATTGTGTTATAACTTTTCATACATTAATAGATGCATGTATTTTAATATTTCTATACATTAATGTATTAGTTAGCTTTAAATTGAATTTGTTGTCTTTTAATTTATTTTGTATTTACCAAAGAACATTTGTACCAGTGGAAGTGAACTTCAATTGCTACACCATCTAAATAAGTTGAATTTGGGGGTATTGAGTGCAGTATTGTACTGCTGGATATTGAATCATGTTATCAAAATAATGTACAGCCATAACAGAAAAGGAGTTAGCATTCTAAATAATTTTTTTGCCCGTCATTAATTTTACCTCCATTCTTTGGGTTGTTTCTATTGATATGTTAGCTTTCCTTTGCCAAGATAATGTAAAATAAATAAAAACTATTCTTGCTTATGTTAGAAGGAGATAAACTTTATCTAAAAGTCATTAGATTATACTATGTAAATGTTTACAAAATCTTTAAAAATATGTTTATTCAGTTCTTAAATATGGTGAGTTAACCTCATGAAGTGCCCAGTAAGTTTCAAAGCTAAAGTTGATTATAAATGCAGTACTTTAGTTTTTTAATTAAATTATAATTTTTGGACTTATAAGATTTAAAAAATTGTCATACCTGGTTGTTATCTTTATTTCCAATATTAAAGATTTTTGTTGATATCTATAGTACATCAGACAAGATCTCTCCTGTCTATTGGTAAACTCATTTCCTTGATTATTTTCCTTCCTTTCATAATTTTATTTGTGCTCTATACTACCTTCCGTCACCTCATGTATTGGATGAATGATTCGACAGGCTACCTCCATGTTCACGAACAGTTGGTCATTCTTTGTCTTAAGCATTGGGTCATCGGGGCAAAAATGTCTCGTTTTCAATTACCTTAGAGTTGAAAAATCGCCCTCACCACAATTTCTGTGGGAACTTCACTAGTGTGAGAAATTAATTCTCCAATTTCCACTCATTCGTTCTTCTAATTGTGGATGTTTTATTGTTTATTTTATTTCATTTTTTATGTGACCATTTGTTCCCGCAACTGTTTGTACCACTTTTTCTATCTCTGCCAAGCGTTTCGTTACCTCGCGCTAGTGTAGCGTGCATTTTATTGCCCACATCGCGTGAGTTGTTTCATTCGTACCGCACGAGTGAATGGTTATGCTTCCATCAGTTTTGGTGATAGAAAGAGAACACGGAAAGGCTGTAATATATTTTATTTTATTTTTTAATCTTGAAGAATTTTTGGGATACTAAATCGATGCGAAAACGGAACACACAAAGCAATGGGACCACGGATTCAGCTGCTTATTAGATCCTCGAGTGAATCTGGATAAGTATTTTGTACCATACTTTCATGATACTTATTTTTTCTTCATTCTCCACCCAGTTCGAAGTTTCTCCCCTATTGAACCTGAGTAGGACTGGGGAGGATTTGATTCGTTGATCAACTCTTGGTTAGGTAAAGTTCTCAGATAACTTAAGTTTTATTATATTTTTTTTAATGTTTTAAAGAATTTCGTTATCTTTGTATCATTAAGGTGCAAAATATTCCTATGAATTTTCTCCGGTTCATTATGGACTATTTCATGTGAATCGAAATTCAATTGAGGATAGTATCGAAGTCTAAGTAATTGATGCCAAGAAATAATGAAGTTAAAGTGAATGCTCAGTTAATAGTCTACTTACCGAAAGGAGTGTCAGAAATGGACAATTAAAGTAAAGCAAATTTCCATTCGTGGAGTGGGTTGAGCGTAGGGCTCGGCAATAGTTGTGTAATGATAATTAAGAACACCTTCACATCTCGTTGAGCAAATCTTGTTTGCATTCCGAGATTTGATGAATTTAGGGATCGTATGCTTGTTAAAGCTCGAGGAAATGACGAAAAAGAGTGGTAGAGAAGAAAAAAGAACGAGAAGAAAGGAATAGACACACACGGGCATTGTCATGGAATGTCGAAAGATTCATTCACGACACGAAATAAATTAATGTAAATAAATAAATAACCTCTTGTAGGTTTTTATAGTTTTTTGTTTGGTGATGAATTCATATTTTTTTCGGAGTTGATGAATTGCTCGGAGCACATTTTTTCTGTACTGGATAATTAATAATTCGAAATACAATTGTTTCACACGTACAATATCATTTTGCTGTCTACTCGTTAAACACTCCTGGAATTGCATGTATTTTCGCATGAACGTATCTAGCATGAGTTTAATGTAATTTCCGAAACGATGGTGTTTTTCACAAACTCAATTTTCCGTCCACTTATTCGTTTTGTAGCGAGTCCGAAAATGTTAAGGACACTTAGTGTCAATTGGACGATTTTTTCATGACATCCGCTAATGCAGTTTTCAAATACAGAGCGACTTTGCTATGAATTTTCATAAATTAATTCTCAGATACTTTTTCAGTAACCTCAAAAACTTATTGATACTTTAAACGTATTAAATTAGATTTGTGCACCATTAAGAAGTTTCGCAGGAGTGTGTGCCACTCCGATCGCGGCGTACGACCAGAAGTCGTATTGTGTGAATGACTTCATGCAACGAGTTGTAGCTCAGTGATGACAATAAAATATGATACTACTCTGCGTGAGGGTAGTCATAGAAACATTGAGCATAAGACCAGTGGCGGCGGCTCGACGGTTGTCTGAGAAACCCGCAAGTGATGTTGGCGAGTTCTAGTCAATTCGTTTTAAAGCTGTCGTAGACATGACTAATTCGTCTATTATCTTGCATTATACAATTAAGATAAATAAAAAACCACGTCGAAACGTTGTGCATGAATATTTTGAAAATGAGTAATGTTTTTGTACGGTCACAGTAGGCTAAAAACCTGTTAAGAATTAGATCACAAATTGATGTCATAACGCAGGCGAAATAAAATATAATAAAACAAGCATTTTACCGTCTGTAAACTGAACACCCTGAATCTTGAGCTGTGGCCAACTTCACGACAGTTTTTTTTCTAATTGTACTATTTGTAAATGGGAAATGTAGCGTGCAATTGAAGCTTATGTACATGGAGCGATAGGAGGTAGGTGTTGAATGGTAGGTTGTTTTTAGTATGTAGGCCGGTTAGCTGGGTTTAGCAACAACTTGTCCCACATGGAGGGGTTAGTAAAAGTGGTTAGTATTAGTTAGAGTTATTGATACGAGCAGGACGTGGATAGAGGAAGGAGGGTACGTAGTTACAGATATATGAACTGGGACATGTGAAAATGAACTACAATTTTTTCTGGCCCCACCGGGGATTTGAACCTGGGATGACTTGGTGAAGAGCAAGAACGCTGCCACAAGAGCGGCAACAGCGAGTTAGTAGTATGAACAACTGTTCGTATCCTGTCTCACTGTCATCGGTCAGAATACCTTTATCATTTAGTATAAAGAATACCAACATTGTCGATTTGGGAATATTATCCTGATTTTGAAAACTATCCCGATATGCAGATTTGAGACTGGCAGGAATACTTTGGGAAAAACATTATGTATATTACATAATTCACCATATAAGTACGAAACATTTTAATAAATTCAGTTTATTACTACAAATACTAATTTTACAGTAGAGACGAAATGATGGCTGCTACATATTTTCATGGTTAAGAATTGCTTCAAATTAGCCTCACTGAATTTGGGATCTTATTTCTTAGTTAATGCGAGATAAGTAGATTTTGACTTGCTAGTATTCACTACAGTAAATACGAGTCAAGCAAAGCAAACCAGCGGCACTTTGTTCTCACAGGATCTTTCTAATCTTGAATAATAAATGAAAAAACCAGTACGTTCTGTTATGTTTCTATTTAAAGTGATCAGTTTCCCTTCGAGATAATGTGTAATCGAATTGAAATATTGAATAACTTGTAGTGAAATTTGAAGTACTGCGTGATTACTTCGCATGTAAAATTGGCAATTTACCTTGTTGCTTTAAACAAGTTTCTTTAGAAAATTTGTAAACGAATTAGAATATTGTCCTTAGTAGTTTTTACATAAGTATATGAATCGTACAGTAATGTTATACATATAGCACTTAAGATATCCAGGAAATGTACGTGATGTTTTTTCCCTAAGTGACAGAGATGATCAGACAAGACCTTTTCTGTTTGATGTTATTGAGAGGGGATGGTAGTCTTCAATATCTACATAGTGCTAAAATCTCGTGGGTGAGTGAGAATTCCGAAAGAAGAAGAATTTTAATATTTGAATGGAATTACTTTTATTCGAAGTTTCGCGATATTTTATGAAGGAATTTCGCACTCGTAATCTAACACAAAAGACGCCACAAACGATCAAACCTACATTTGTTGAATGTTCATAATTGTGACCTACAGGTCTCAATTATAATAGCCACTAAATACATTAAATATAACATGTTTTGTTAATGCAGTTACCCGAGTTCGTATTCATTAAAAAAATATAGAGGTCGTATACTGTCCTATTCATTTAAGCACAAAGTTTTTACATCCGCTTAGTGGAAATATCAAGTTATAGTAAAATACAAGTAATAAAACTAGAACAAATGCAAAGAAATAATACAAATGTGTTAGTAATACTGGTATTCATTTTTTATCACCTGTTGTTGGTAGATTAACATGTTATATAGAGAATCTAATTGAGGAATTTGAAAAGCATTTGTTTCATGTAAAGGAATATACTCATGTTTTCTTTTTAATTTTAGAATAATTTTTCGGGTTTGTGTTTTCAATTGAATCAATCTGTTCCGCGAATCTGAAATTATATCCGCATGAAGAGTCTGTGTTTCCCCAATAAACTCTAACCCGTGGGGTTCTTAAAGACGAGTTCCGCGATATCCCGCCTTCGCTTGTGGAGAGCTGTCCACCGACTAGTCTGCCTCGTACTTTACGTCCATCAGTCCCGTTTAAGTGTCTTCATAACCACCCTCTCTCTTCCACATCAAGATGATTGATTGCAAGACTTTGCTCGATGTGGAGAAAAACTTGGATAATTTCAACGGCAGAATGCATACTTAGAATGACGTTTGTGCGAAACGTTAACAGCTGTGGACAACAGTAACTTCAATACTTATCGAGTATAATGAACTAATTTGTATGGAATACTTGCTCTGGATTTCTTGATTTTACTTATCTGTACAAAATCGGAAAATTCAATCCTTGTGACTCGTCACAACTCTTCTCACCATAGAACCATAGGCAGAGAACGACTAATGACTGAAATGTGATATCTTTCCTATAACTCAAGTAAATATTGCATGAAAAGCTCAGTTTATCAGAAAATCAAGGATACTTATTTAGTAAAGTACGTTTTAATGTAGTAAAGTAATTTATAAAGTAAGTTTTATCTTCAGTAAGAATACCAAAGGGCGAAACTTATCGTCAAACGGTCCGACTACAGGCTCGAAGATGTGCCAATGGGGTTCACGAAGGGTTGAACTCCACAATACGACGAAGAAAACATTGTGTAACAAAAGAGGAAAGAACAATATGACATGACAAAGTACGAAGCTGATAAGAAAATTCGAATTTGTCCGCGGTCTTGGCACGAGATGTTACCAGCATAACACTAAGTAGAACTCTGTAGAGATAGGTGAGCGCTAGCACCATTTTGTTGCGGAGTTGAAGGTTTCAGTATATGATGACTGTTTGGAAACATAGGTTTTGAAGAAAGTATTTTACATTTACTTGTAATTGATTGGGATATAAAATGTATCCAAGCCAATGATATTATACAGCGTTTCAATACTTGAACGGCTATTAGTCTTTCATTATGGTAAAATAATTATGTATTTCATTCTGATATGCTAGATTTGATATTATATTTGCATCCCTGTTATAAAACAATTAATATCGTTGCTTTATAAATATTTAGATAAGAACACAATTAATTAGTAAAATGCATACACCTCTTTTATTTAATAATTCCTTGTAGCATTCGCTGGACGTCTCTTTCTAAGTTTTTCTATAAAAAAATTACATGTGTTAAATTTCACTTCTAAATATTTTCAGCAATAAGTTAGGATTCTATCTTTCGAGATAATTTTTTTATGGCATTAAAATTAATTTAAGTGAGCAGATATTTGAAACAGTGCTTCAACATAACATATAGCTCACAACTTTTCGGAATGCTTATTTCTCCACAAAAAGTCACTTGTGTATTACTATGTTGAATTGCACTTGTTCTTCTAAGTTTGAAGTCGGTTACTAGTCTCAATATGAAGTTGTGAATAAACACGCACTAGAAAAAGCAAACAAAGTTTTTACGTGTATTTCTATGAGCTGAGATATCAACATCTGTCAAGTCCGCTGCAAAATGGCGCTTGCGCTCACTCTCATGTACAGAGCCTTATACTAAGACCGCTTTTACCACCGTGATAGATCTGGTATTCATTTTATTTATTTTTTGTTTTAATATTCCGCAAGTTCAACTGTCATTATTTATCAGCGTTCATATTTCACATCTTGTAGAGAGCGTCTCTTCCATTGCTGGGGACGCTCATACCAACCGTCACATTTTCTTGTGTGTTTCATATTCATATTGTCCCTTCCTGTTTTGTTGTATTATGTCTCGTCTTTCTCCATCGTATGGAGTACAGTCCCATGACACATGTGCCACTGTTACGTAATCATTTTATTGGCGCTGGGTAGAAGTGGAAGTCTCTATGGACGTTGCTGTGTGTAAGTAAATATTCCATGTTCTCAGAGGAATTCGAACCCATCCATCCAGCAGCTTAGCGGTGTATTCTCTGAACTATGCGGACACATTATCCTTCTATCAGTCACTGTCTCACAACGGGCCCTAAGGTGTGTCGATGGGGCTCACGAAGGATAGAGCTCGGCAATTACTAGGCTTCGGCGCGAGGAGGAGAAGTGGCCAGTATCTCGCTCCGACGGTTTGACCCCAGGGTATACCCGGCACTCATTTTACAGCAGACTGAGTGGACCTAGGAGTTAGTCTGGATGTTGAGGTGTGATGAAAAATCCCACGGAACGAATCCCGGCAGTCCAGCCAGCAGCTTAACATACTCCCTCGCCTCCTATAATCCACTTAATTTCTTTTCTTAAAACCTTGTGCAACCCCAAACCCGTTAGTAAAAATTAACAATTTAGGGAGCTTCCTCAATATTGAAAAAATACTAGAATACAATTGGATATCAATGAGGCGATAGAAGAAAAATAAATGAAATGTGTTGTCTATTCACAAGAATAAAAAGTTGTTCAATGACTGTGGGCACTTGCATTAGGACCAGCTGTTGGCTACTATAGTTGTGTTGTATTGTTTTTTATATTGTATTTGTAAATGGGAAATGTAGCGTGCTATTGAAGTTTATCTACATGGAGCGATAGGAGTTAGGAGTTGGGTGGTAGGTCATTGTTAGTAGGTGGGCCGCTTAGCTGGGTTTACCAACCACTTGGCCGACGTGGAGGGGTTAGTAGAAGTAGTTAGTTATTGATACTAGAAGGAGCTGGATACAGGAAGGAAGGTTTGCTTTTCAGTAGTCACAGCTATATGAACGGGGACATTAATGTGACAAGCTACAAATTTTCTGGCCCCATCGGGAATGGAACCGGTTGACTTGATGAGCGACAACACTACCACCTGCGCCACCGCTAGGGCGTATTGTGTTGAGTGATCAAAATTAAATGGGGAGCAAGTAACACGCGAATCCTAATCATCTACACCTGGGAGAGTGAACGGTCCCTTTCACCCAGCTGGGTTCCCGAATTCCCGAACCAGTGGGAGCACTTCCCGGACTTGCAAAATGTCGGGACGTCGGTTCGTCCGGGGACGGAGCAGTGCACGCGTAGCTTATGCGATCCGCCATTTTTTACGTCCCGCGAGTTATAGTACATGTTACATTTTTTATCAAACGTTGAGGGCACAGCTTTGTGTTATAAATCTGTGCTGTGAGCGTTAATATTTGACGTGACATGTCCAGTAGGAGAAAATAGAAAATTGTATTCGGTATTGCACCGTCATACATTGCTATACGAAAACATTTTATTGAAATATTAAAAATACTTTAACAAAGAAACATACTTTTAATTTTTCCGGCATGAAATTTATTTGAAATGAGAATTAAAAAATCGCGTTACAAGTATATAAATGTGACCCATTAGTTTTATTCGTCGGGCAAAATCTTGCCACCCCATCATGTGCCGGCCCGATCGATCGAAAGTGAATAGAAAATGAACCCCGGGCTAAGATAAGTTGGACAGCGGTTGTCCCTGAAGCGTGAACCCCGATGTTTTAACCATTGTGGTCTTTTGCGTATGTGATATGGGATTGTTTCTCCTCATTTACCAGTTACACGTTTCCGAAAGGTGTAGTGCCAATAGTTAGTATAGAATAGACAACCCACCGTGTCAGTAGTGACGGTTTGGGAGTTTTCCTATAATTTTAAATGCAAAACGTTTAGCGTTAAGACTTGCTCCTTGAAAACTTGTAAAAACTAGGCAATCATGACGGAGCATTCTGTTGTAAATTGTTAATTTCTGCTCTGTCTTTACATTTGAAAGTTTGTTCTATCTTGTACACGTACTGTTGAAACCGATTCATGTATTCCTCTGTATTATACGGAACACAACTCCATTTCACAAGCACATGTGTTACTTCTTTTTCCACAAATACAATCATCTGTCTCTGCCTTTGCAAATCGTTTTATATACTGTTTCAAATTTCCGTGATTCGAAATACACTCCAAAAGCTGTAGATTCTCTCTCAGTGGAGGGTTGACAAACGAGGTGGGAGAGGAGTGAAAAGGGGCGATAGATCTATAAGTAAGTCCCACACGTGGTTTTGGAGAGAGGGAGAGCGCGCGCGCTTCTGTAATTTTCTAAATTTTATTTGCAAGTCTTTCTTTTGAGGCAGTGGCGTACCACCCTGAAAACCGTATTAGGCACGTCCTTTGTGTACACGACGTGAGCATTTTAACTGTGTCCGCTGATAGCTCATGCATAACAGAAGATAGGTCTTATACCATCATTCTGAAGTGTTATTAATTCTTCTGCTGTCAAATTATTCTTCGAATATACTTCTTTTATGAAACTTATACAAATTCATTGCTTTGTCCACCGCATATGAGATATTGAATTTATTAGCTGTGGTCTAAAAGACACTTTATTTTTCTTTCTATTTTCATCATTTCTTAATTCCCATTATGGAATTGCGCCTTTTGATATTATAATACCCCATTCAAAGTTCTTGTGCTTTTTCAATTAAGATTTCCAATCCAATCACCGTAAAATTTCTCATAGATTGCCAAGACTTCATTTTCATCGAGTTGCATTCTGGTAGTTTCAAAACCAGGAGGATCTGGGACACTCCAATTCTTTAATACAGTAATGAATTTGCCCTGAAAATATTTTAAAATTTTTTATAAGTAAATATTGAGCTATTTCCATTGATTTACCGAAATTTTTCAAACTTTTACAGAAATATGTATCAAAATTTTCGTCTTTATATATTCCGATAATACCCAAGACGTATAAGGACTTCAAAGATCGTCCAAAAAGGTTTTGTGAGCTCTTCAGATATTTACGAATTAGATTCAGACAGTAATAATATCCATTGTATTTAAGTGTGTCAGCGTTACAGATTCAGAACGTCGAAAATTTCTGAAACTTTGCAATGAAAATTCCCGATTTAGAAAACTTATATTTTGAAAAATCTAAATTTTTTTACTTAGTTATTTTCACTAAAAATATTTTATTAACAAAAATATGTTCATATTATCAATTATGTTAATTGATGAAACAAATAATCTTTAACTACAAAGCAAAAAGTTCGTAAGTAATATCGGACAGGAAATATAATTAAAAATTATTTTGAGTGTGTGTTATGACTTGTGAACCAGTCACTACATAATATTAGATTGTTTCATTGTTGTAGAATACTTATTATATGTGTGTTTCTATGTACATATATCCATCTCCAAAGAATGGAAATTAATTTTTTGTATTAAATTAAACTAATTAAAATATTTTATTTCTTGCCAAGAAAAATCTTTGCGGGTACAGGGGAATATCCCGAAAAATCCCTTAAAATGTCAATTCCCAATTTGTACAATTTAATTGTTTTTTTACTAATATAAGTAAAGTGGAGTTCGATTCTAATTGCGTTATTTGCTAAACTATTATACACATTTGTACTCGCAATAATTTAATTAATGTATTTTAACGAAATTTGAATTGAAATGTATTAGTCGACTGAATTAACTTATTGTGATACAAATTGTGTTCAAAGTATATATTACTGATAATTTCACAAATAAATTTGTAAAGCAAAGCAATATAATTATTGAATTTACTTAGTGAATTTCGCCCAGATCAACAAATACTCATGTCTTTTTCTTTCAAAATGTTAAACAAGCACACAGTTCTTGAGTAAGTTGATTTAGTTTCACTATCATGTGCTACAATCTGATTTTGCTTGAGGAAGTGATTGAGAATGTCTGGTTTATTCGGCCGTCGCAAAATGAGGTAAAAATACAGGAAGCAATGGGACAAATGTCCGAATTCGGATATTTGCCTTACGATACAGACTTCCTCCTCTTTGCTGTATTTTTTCTCTGTTTCTTCCATCGTTTCAAGTCGGTAATAGATAGTTATTTAGTATGGATAAACATTCTGAAATAATTATAGATACAGTCATAAATGCATCATCTACCTAATCTCTATATTTTTTCACTTCGTGACTGAATTAATTCCTTATTACACTTATATTGTCAAACATTTTAAAAACCGTATTAACATGAATATTTAGAGTTTGTTTTTAACTGAAATTAAAAGAAACTACCACCCTCGCATTTATTTATTTATTTATTTTGGTCATCTGTCAGCGTAACCGCTTTTCCTGGCAAGTGAGTCATTACAGAGTATTATTTACTGTATTTTGTATTTTTCTCTCTCGTTTTTGATTTTGTCAGTTTCTCTTGGTCAATCTGCTTCCGCAGCTGCTTTCATCCCATCGCGGGGAGGCAGATCCTTTTCTCCTAACTCTTCGCTACAATTTTTGCTTTTGTCATATCTTTGTCTCTTGTACGTCTGTCTCCGTTTTATGCAACTCGCTTATTTGTCGTCTCTCATTCGGTGTCCTACTTTTCCTTTTTATTCTTCTTTCTCCTTCCGTTGAATGCCTCGAAGTCCCAGCTATGAGACATATTCCCTAAATTTCTCACATCTCTCCTTTGTTAAGAAATTATTCTCGTTTTCCAAGTCTATTTTCCCTATAGGAACTTTCTCTTTCTGCACCGTAGAGATCGCCACCCCACGGTATATGTTGTGTGTCCTCAGTCATGTCTCCGCACATATATTCACTATTCTACTTAATCCTTTCCTTCAGGTATTTCCCAAAATTCCTATGTCCCGTTAAAAAGTCCATCACGCATCTATTTGACCTAAACCAACGTCTATTTTTATTTTTAATCCCCACATTGGAATATACTGGTGTATCAATCTTCCTTTTGTTGAATTATCTCATTTGTTTTGACATCCTATCAGACCTCTGGTTTGACATCCTATCGAAGAAGCAGTTAGATAATCTAACTGCTGCTTCTATACGTTATCCTCTCTTCGAATAATTTTTCCACTAACTATATTCGACGTAGATCAAATGGAGGTACACCATGCAACACATTAATGGCTTCTGCAGAAATTGTTCTGTACGCCCCTCCCAAATTTCGTGGGCAGTGCCTTCGTATACCTCTAAACTTTCTTTCTACATATGCATATACAATTCTGTGACCGCACGCAGTTCAGCCATAGGATAATTTGCCAAGTTGCTCCTTTATGCAACAGAATTGCATCTTTATTCTCTACCTCATATCTATTAATTCCTACGCGTATTAATTTGTGAAATACTTTGTTTTACTTCTGTATTGTGTAATCAATGCTCAGTGAAAAATAATTTAACATCTAGTACTGTACCAAAGTATAGATTTTAACACACAAATTTGACCTTTTCCCCTTATTATTTTAGACGGGATTTCTTCTACCGTATTTCCAAGCCACATCACATTTGTTTTCTTCACTGATAAGTCAATTTCATCCTTTTTGTTTCAACCTGTCATTTTGTTAATATGAAGATAGATCACAATTAGTCCATATTGCAGATATTTCCCTAGCATCCCTAGTGTAGGATGGAACCTTAGTAATAAAAAAACGACTTATTTTGGTGTTGAATACATTAATTTGTAAGGCGCTGAAGAGCAGAGTCACGCTCTCAATGTCGCGTAAGTCCACGGTCATCCCCTACGTGGGAATATACTCGCTTAGGGAAGGTGATGAAATGAAAAATAAACGAAAAAAACTGATATTAGTATTGAGATCATAGGTTTCGGGGCCGCTGAAATTGATACTATAATTCCCGAAGACGCCTGAGTCCACAATCAGTCCGTATAAACCCCAATACTCCTAGGGAAGGCAATGCCACGAAAAAATAAATGCAATACCGAACATGACGGATACCAGTGACGAATCCCCATTTTCGGCGTCGCTGCGTTGATAGTGAAATCCCGATATAGTGTAAGTCTAAATTCAGCGCTCATGGAAGAAAGACGCCATTACCACCCTAGGGGATGGGATAAAAAATGGATAAAAATAATTGAAAACTAATATTTAACATATGAAAATTGCATCAGATCTATAGTTTTAGGGTTGATGAGATGTTGAACCTACGAATGCCGTTAAGTTCAAGTTGAGGTCACATAGGGGCTCTCGATCCTTAAACCTCGGGGTTGGTTGTGCGAATTGTAAAAATAATGTCAAAAGACCGACACTAGGGTAGTGTCCATGGTATTTGTATATTCTGAGATAAATAATCGTATTTCCAATGACATTATGTACCCTTCAGACTACATGAGGTGCACGACACCCGTAAATGTGTGGGATTGGGAAGAGCGTGACACGAAAAATTATCGAAAAAGTCCGTTAAGAAAGAATTTTACGAAAATTCACCCCTAAGGAAGTGAAATAGGAAACACCAGTGAAAACAAAGGATTGAGCATAGACACCAATACTACCAAGCCTCTAACATTAATGGATAACATTCTCACTGGATATCAATGGGAATACGAGAAATAATAAAGTTGCAGACTTATTGCAAAATTCACGGGAGCAAAACGCAAGGACTCAGCCTGTTGTATTATATATTGTTGTTGGTATTTTCTTTCTT
The DNA here is from genome assembly GCA_002313205.1 of Laupala kohalensis. Taxonomy (NCBI): domain Eukaryota; kingdom Metazoa; phylum Arthropoda; class Insecta; order Orthoptera; family Trigonidiidae; genus Laupala; species Laupala kohalensis. The sequence continues at coordinate 255,180 of NNCF01128038.1, forward strand.
TGCAATGTCTGAAGTATTTCCCAATCCGCGTGGTCAAAGGCACCCTCTATACCTAGGAATATAACTATAATATTTCTTCTCACATTGACTGATATCCGTTTCTAGTTGTTGAACTGCTTCTTCTGAACTTCTCCCATGTCTAAATCCTAACGACCTCCTCCGTATGAGTTCAGTTGTCTCTATGTACTCCTGCAGTCTCCGATGTATCCATTTGCCACATATCTGTACCTAAGTTAGCTCAAGCGCGATTTGTCTGCAAGACAGGATTATTATCTCTATTTCCGCCTTCTCATAGAAGATTTTTGTAAAACAGGAGAGAGTTAAGGAAGAAGCACGAAGGAGGCTGTTTCCAGTCAAAAATCGTAATAATGAATCTTCGTCAAAGACGTTGTCAAACTCCCGTTTCAGTTCGGTTCCTTTAATTCAGTTTTATATTAATAAATGTATGTCTAAATCGCAGATTGTAATTTTATGACAAGTTTTTTGCCTTTACTTTGCAAGTGAAGTGTTTTTGCATGTTATCCTATTAGTGTTGTGAAAATCTTTTTTTTTCTCGCCAGTAGGGGAAGGATTCGCGGTACGGGGACAAAGATCCTCTGTATAACAAAACATGTTGGCATTATCATCAATGTACAGTTTTCTTTTAGAGCTCTCCGATAGTTTTTAATCCTCATTCGTGTGAAAACTAGACAGAGTCTCTCTTTGCCTACACCACCCCAAGACCTCAAGCAACATTAAAATTCAATCATTTTTAAATCTTCCGACTCACTGTGTGAGGTTCTGTTGTGTTATTTTGTTAGTCACGCTTCACGTTCATATTACCAGCTTGAAGGTACCGTTCGACTAGAAGGCCCGTAAAGTAAAGAGAGGCATGGTATCTGATTACCAACATGGTCGGACGCGCCCGTCATTTGTTTGTACTCACAAGTCAAGTAATATTTTCAAAAGAAACTCTGCCCATCATTGTGGATAAGGCGGGTGTTTAAGAACAAGTAATTTTACCTCGGAAAGGCAGAGGTAAAAGTTGAAACCAGAAGAAATAATCGACACATCTTTTAACTTTCTTATAGTATAATTTGTGTGATTTGCTCCTGCCGGGATTACGCGGAAAAGGGACACAAATTTTCTGGGACATTCTATTATCAATATATGTGATGAACTGTACTAAGTTTTTCGTTTTCTAATTTTACGAATATTGAAATTTTAGAAAATAGTTTATACAGCGGTTCAAGTGAGTATTATCGTTCGCGACTTTTCTGAGAGTGGACGTAGCGGAAACTTTCACTGGCCTATATGAGAATTTTAGTTTCACAATACGTGAGCAACTAGAGTCATTTTCTTGATCTTGTTCTGTTAGTATGTCCGAAGTAACGTTCAAATTATCAGGTTTTTGCTAATTGCTATCTTGTCCACGTTATGTCGATCCTGCTACTTTTTAATTTAGCGTATAACATATTACCAATTTAGTAGTTCTATCTTTTCGTACTAATTGGCAATGCAAGGCGGATCTTTAATCAAGTGCTTTTTTCTTTGAGATTTAATTTTTCTGAGAATATCGTACGACATGACGTGTGGATTGTCGTACTCAAAAAATCCGCCCATCTCGAACAAGTATGAACCCTCTCCCTGCGGCTTAAGAGACAACTCAGCAATCAGCACCGTTTCAATTGAGAAATTTACAACTTACCCACGTGCAGTTTTCCTTAAATGGATGGAATTTGGCATCTTCTTTTTTTGTAATAAAATCGAAAATGGCGTGCCAGAACTACGCAGTGACAAAAAGATCTGCAATTAGTCGCTATACTTTGCAATAAATATTGGAATTGAATATCACATATCAATCTCTTCTGTCCAGTGATGAGTATGTTTGTACATTGCATTTTTTCGATACGATTGTGTATGTACCTGTGTAATTCAAGTAAAGCATGCTCAATATTTATCGTATGCTCCCCGCAGCCAAAGCAAAGTAATGAGGGGGGAGCCTAAAAACCACATGAAAATTGAGGAGCCAATGGCAGCATTGCAAGATTGCCGACTCTTTCTGTCGCTGTAGGCACTTCGGTGTTTTACTCGTATCAGCAGAATCTTACGCTCGGACGCTGCCGCCCACACCAGCCGCTTCGCACACAACCGGGTAAAGACAGTGAACTGGGGTCAGCGCTGAAATAAAATACTCTACACCAGTTCATTTTCCATCGAGGATTCAAAGAAAAGACTAGACTACAGCTATATTCTTTGGGAGTTTCTTTTCTTTTTTTTCTTTGTAATAAGGTAGTAGTTGAATTTTGTCTGTGAATTCTAAACTGAATTTTATTTTTGAATTGAACAGCTCTAGGAATTCATTTTAGCTTTGAAGAAACTTATAATCCACTAATTTCTTTGCCAATTATTACTTTACATGAATTCGCTGGTTCGTATTTTATCAGTAGAGCTAACTTTCATTCAATGTCATTATGATATTCCTACGTTACATCAAATAGTCATGTCGGATGCAAATGAATATGAGTGTTTATTTCATAATGTTTTAGCCTTGAAAATATTATGGGCGGTTTTCTTTTTTTATTGTAAAGTTTTACTATATTCTATCATTAACTATGTAAAGTAATTCTGTATTTTCAAAGGTAGACTACAATTAACGAATCAGAAAACGTTACATACAAAACCAATTTTAAAAATGTTAATATATTATGAATGGACGTCTATAGAATCACTTATTTTACTTTTTCCTTCTGGGATTTTTTTGATATTGCTCGAAAGTGAATACACTAACATTGCTTACTGTGAAGAAGTAATGAACAATATAATGAAATATGAAATAAGTGACACAATTTTATTTCAATAAGTGCGTAGCCTTTATATCGTGAAGTAAAACGTTTTCCCAAGTGTTTAGATTTAAACGATATAAGTAATGGATGATTGTTTGAGAGAATGAATTTAAATTTAACATACGTTTTCATATATTATATAAGGAAGAAGTCAAATAGTTATATTATAACCTATAATTTCTGTAAAAGTTGTCCGTTTCAAATGAGACAAACAGAAACATTTATAAAATTACAACAATTTACATGTAAATTATTTTATTTGTTAAAATATTGATTATATTTTCCATTAATGAAGTAAGCCCATCGCTGAACCGGCAGTAATTGATATGCCAGCTGTGTCAGCGGGCTTGATCTGACCTTTGACTGATAGGACACATGATATTTCTGAAGTCAGCATTTCCACGGGTTACTTTGTGTGGGTGCCACTACATGTCGTCTGGAATGTGTGGAACTCCACTGGACCACCCCATGTAACCGCGTTTTCGTTTCATTGGTTACATCTCATTACTTTTCTTTGGCTGCGCGGACAATGAATGATAATTGGTCATCCAAATTAAACGGGTGGTTTTTAGACATCTTTTGTGGAAAAACTACTGACATTATTGCTACCATATTTTGTATACTAGTTTGTATGAGGTGACGGTTTCTGAAGAACAACTAGTTCACATATTGGCCGTTTACATTTTAACTATTTCTTTATGGGAGAAAAAAGATAGCATTGCTTTTGTGGCTCGGCGTGTCCTCCATCACTATTCTCCCAAAATTGCTGGTGATCCACGACTGTCTCAATAGCACTATGCACTTCATATATTTTACGATAGCGAAGTTGCAAATATCGTTCTGGTAAACCTTGCTTTTGAAGTAGTGCCTCTACCATAAGTCGCAGGATGTTAGATCGAGGGATACCGGCTAAGAAGTACGGAGTGATCTGTCTGCTTATCACTTCGTCGTCTGTTGTGATTTGCTAGTGAGTGTTTTGAAGTGGTGAGATGTGAGGTGGTTCTGTGACTTACATAAATTGGTATCCCAACAATTCCTCTGGTTAGAGTTTGTTGAGGAGTAACGCTCTATCTGGTAAATTCAGTGTCTGCGTATCTAAAATCGTCTTTTAATGAAAAAATTGCATCATGCATTCGTTGTACACGCAGAATAATAAACGATTTACTTGCACAGCAGTGCCATTTTCCTCGAGTTGGCCGTAATACCAACGACTATATTTTTCTTAAAAATCTTAACAGTATACTCATGTAATTTTACAGACAATACTTCGTGGAAATTAGACCAGTTGTTCTCTATTACGTTCTAAATACCAGTTTGATCTGGATCACCTTGTACTTCGGCATATTTTTTGGGAATACTTCTTTGAGTGACCAATAATGGCTTACTGGAAATTAATTCTGAAGATATAAACTATTAAAAATAGAACTGCGATACAGTACATCGTCGAAAACAGGCCCTCCTCCCACTGAGCAACTCCGAAGCGACACGACAGATACAAGAGTATCGTCACTTTGAGCTATGAAGGGGTCTACGCTACCCGTAGGAAACTCATGATCTCACACAGTCTAATCACTTTCTCTATCTTCAGTCTGACTCCAGTCTCCAGAGAAGATTGATGACGTAGTTAATAGTGTTTCTATTCTCCATAATTACGTTGGGAGAAAAGACGATACTCAATACAACAAAATAAAAATTTCACCAACTATGCCACTGCATTAACTTTTCACAACAATGCAATTATAAATGATTAATATTCAGCTAACGCTAACAGAAATTATTTAACTATCTTTTTTGTCGCCCCTCGTTCATCTTTTTCCTTAGCTGTGGAACTGTTGTGTACGGAACATTCAGATTAAGAAGCCCAGTGTGAAATAAGAATTTGCAAAACAGTAAATAAAAATCTAATATAATACAAAGGATGAATTTGCTAGTTTATTCAATAATAATGATAAAGCAATTTGATATTGATTGAAATGTGTTCATTGTTTGATCTGTTTGTGTATTTTAAACAGTATAATATGATTTTCTATCAAGAACAACTTCAGTCAAATGTCAAAACAAACAAGACCATTATATTATTAATTAGCATTAAATTAAAGCGAAAGTGATGCCTATTATTTGTAGCTAATAGACTGAACATTGTCAGGGACTCGCTTGGGGACAAGTGTAGCGATGTGAGGGTGGGGAAGGGAACCTGGAATTTGTTCCAGGAGTATAAATTTGCGGAACACAATTTAAAATGATAAAAGTTTACTAGAAAGCGCATTAGTGAGAGGTATAATCTCTCTTTTGAGGAATCTCGATAGTAGTACACTATGTCAAAATATATTGAATCGTTTTCAGAGTTCGAAGTATAAATGTTACTACGACTAGATTATGTTTTCGATGTTGAAGTGGGAAGTTAATGTCGTCGTGCACTGTTGAGAAATGGGTCTCTATTGTTTCCATCAAGGAAAACGTTTTTCTAATCATGGAACACTAGTAGTGTAGAACGCTTGTATTCTTTCTTTCCGAGAGGATGGGATTAGTTGTGCAATATCACTCCTCCGGCGAAACTCCTGACTATCGATCATAATTTTAAAATATTGTTGGACCATTACAATAGTTTTCTTGTATATTGTTAATGTTTGTGTAAATACATTAATATGTATATGTCAATGTATTTCTTCTATATAAGGAGAAGCAAATTTCCACTCTACTCGGTGGTTTCACAATTAACCTTTCGGTGTATGCTTCTGTAAGCAGGTTTGCTCGCGTGTCCTATGTCACTAAGAAATAATACAGTAAACTCTTAATCGATACATATTGGAGGTTTTTTTTTCGTACACTGTTCAATTAGTCTTCATGGAGAAACACATCACTTCCGTGTTTTGTGAAAAAGAGAAGTGTGTTTGCTGTTTTCACTTGTATGCTTCCTTTTCAGACGGTTTAAGAATCGGGATGTCATTTTCACGGCAGTGTAAACCAGAGTACATCAAGGGAGAGTTCAGTCAGGGCCGGAAGGGCGCCATGTTCGGCCTCGAGAAATTTTGAAAATTTATCATTAAATTCTTGTATGAAAATGTGAAAATCGATGAGCGTATGCGACTCGGATATGATACTTACAATTATGTAATAATTGATTTCTTCTTGTTTGTGAATTAATGATAAAACAATAGTAAATGAAGACACCAAGTTGACTCCGTAATCCAGTTGTTAGTTATATTTTCCCTTCCTCGTCCTTCCCATTCGTTTAATCTCAGGGTTTGGCTGTACTCTCCCTTGACTTACGTGTGAACGCCACATGTGTATGACGCCCTTTTCCATGCGATTGATCCACCTATTTTGACTTACAAGAGATCCTTTTCTCCCAACAGCGAAAATCTGTTACAAAATTCTGTACCTTTTAGATCTCCGTAAATAAGAAAATGAATTTTGGAATTTAGTTGTCTTGTGCGGGTTGACATGAATTGACATTTAGAAGAGGTTAACGAAATTGTGGTGCTTGTTACAAAATCTATTTCTTAAAAAAATAGTTCGAAGAATCTGTTATTTTTTCGTCGTATCGGAAATTTGTTTAATCTTGTCGCAGGTGCACCTCAATGCGACTTTTTTTTTCGAAAATTGATTTAGAATTTTTTAAATTCCATAATGGATATTACTAAATTATGTCATTGGAGACGAGGAAATTCTGATTTCTGTAACCGGCACTAATGGCTAAACGTAATACGCCCACGTACTGCGGGTTGCATTACTATCGTTCAGTAATCTCTCATCGTAGACCATGCGAATTTTGATATTGCGTTGATTAAACAACATGTTTTCGCTAGATTTTCCCATGATATTATATTGGGAGGAGATTAGAGTAAAAATGCAAAATTTAAAGTCTCGATTGAGTTTTTTCTTCTTCTTCCTCAGATGTCCACTTCCTCTTGGTTATTCATAAGAACTTCCTCTTCTCCGTGCGAAGAACGTGTACTACTCGTAAATTGCTATCAGACGCGTTTGTGCTCTCGACCGACGATCTTGCAGAAAAAGCATTTCATGAATTTTTTCTTTGAATCACTAAACGTTTAACGGTGTGAAATAATATTTTATTGTACGTAATATTTTTTGCTACGGTGGGAATATAAAAAGTGCCCTTTCATAGACGTATTTCAAGATGAAGTAAATTTAAATATTTTTTATTAAAAATGCTTCGTATTATCGGCACCAAATTTTGATGCCTAATAAAGCAGATAATTTTCGAGGTGCGTCATAAGTTTCTGAAATTTAACTGGTGATGAAAAGGTTTTGTTATTTCTGTACTGAAATAACTCTTTCTCCAATGTGGGAGGTCATAGAAACGCATTCTTTGTTGCGTTGGAATGAACAAAGTATGAGTAATTGATTTTTTGATGCCAATATAAGGCAAAATAAATAGTTAATTTTATATTGATTGATCTTTATATCGGGTGGATCGGACCGCTGAGAGCAACTTCACGGGATCTTTCTTTTCTGCCTAATGTTTGTTTGATGTAATAATCTGATCCAGGGGATTTGTTATTTTATAGGTTGCATGTACAAATTTAAATTTTATTTTTGTTGGTTCTTTAGTTTCCACATCGGGTCCGTAAATAACGTAGTGCGCTACGAATATTTCACGTCGGTACTTCTTGAAAATGTTCGAGGCAACTTTCTAACTCATCTGCTGCTACAATAGTTCCCCGTTTTTCTATTTACGTCCATATTTTGAATCTATTAAGTTAAATATAAGACTCCACACAATATTTATTATGAACCCATCGTTTGAATCGGGTTTATGGTTTGACGAAGGCTCCAAACAAGTTTAAAACATTGTATTCATAAAAGTCCTCGAAAAATGTTGTGTGGAGCCCTAATAATCATATATGATATATTTAATTTTTTTTTCATGATCTTATTCTTAACATTCTTGCCTGTCTGTTTTCTTCATAGCTTTTAAAACTGCTGTTCGTATCTGTGTGTAAAACTTTCATTTGAGTTATTTCCCTTTGCTTCGGGACTTTTACAAGCTTATCAAACCTCTATTTGGTTGTTGATTTTGTCTTTATCTGCTGTAGGCCAGGTTAATTAGCATTGTTAGTTGAAAAAATTGAATACAGCAAAAATTTAATGTATATCTTTGAATCAGTCCCAGGAACAACCATTGAGAGTTTTCGCAGAGTTTCGAGGGAACGACTGCCATCTTTAAAAATTCATTTCCTGTGGCATTTTTTTCTTTTTCAGTTTTTGCGCTAAAATGATGAACAGATGTTGGTACATCAAACCTCTCGAAAAGCAGTTTTTAAAAGTTTGTTTACAAGTGGTTTGTGGTTACTTTTTTCAGTTATTTTTAAATACCCAGAAAAATAACAATTAATTTAAAATAGCGGTAAACAAAATCTATTGTGAAGTTGTATGAAAGTAAACTAGTTGGTGCCCTTTACTTTAATGTTGGAGGGGAGATCTCAGGATTGGAGATTATTAATGTATTTAGATTTGGTTAGAAACCGTAAAATGAAATCTAATATTGATAGCGTAAAAAGCACATATTATTAAAATTTTGTTATGAATCAAAATAAATAGACGTTTGACTCTTCATGTGGAATACTGATCGTAGTGATGGGTGGTTTAGCTGCTCCTGTTCAGTACCACCTTGTCTTCGTAGTCTTCTTCCATGTCGTCTATACAGTCTGTAGAATTTTTAAAATTAATTGTTTCTGAGTCGACAGCAAAGGATTGAAGAAGGGTGCATCCATGTTTTCCTCCTCTCGCTTATTCTGTTAAGGCGCGAGGTAGAGAATTGTTATACACCTTTGAAGCTTTAGCAGACGGAACAACAGTCTTTACACCCACTGAAATAAAATATTAATCTCAATGGAGATTTCTTGCAGACATTTACACAACAGATTTTAAAATTTGGTTGATTTTTTAAATTTTAAAATTTGGTTAGAAAATGACATAAATATATTATTTAATTTTTACTTTTTTTTATCAGGCCAAGAAGCAGTTGTGCAAAGTAATGAAATATTGTTTTCTCTACGGTGTATGGTTGTAAAACATCTAAATTGGTTTCTTTAGATAGCTCTTAGACCAAATATTTATGAGAGGTATCTTTTATTCACGTGGAAGGGGAATGCTATTTAATACGGCTTTCGATGTTCTCGGAGTCTGTTTTCAGAACTGGCAGTCGGGCGATGATTCTCTATAAGACCCATGTTGACAATTAAATTGAATGCACTATAGAGCTCGCTAGCTATCTACCCGCTAACACACAATAGAGATGGACAAAACTATTTGACTAAACTATCATAGGTCGAATTGGACACAGGTAATACGTCCTTACAGAGAGCTCTTCCCGCTCTTACTGTCTCTTGAGCGAAGGATAATTAAATGCCAATTCGACGTTCTGCCTCGACTCGTAAGAGCTGTGTCGACCTGCCAAGCTCAGTCCACTGACAAATCAGTTATCAGTTGACAGAGTAGTGTTTCGGAATTCACTCGAGTTCTTCCTTCTTTTACCCCATAATGGCAATAGAAATTGCCTTCCCACTCCTTTTAAATATCGGCGTTGATTAGGAATTGAAAACTGAAACAACGTAATTTAGCGTCATTTTATGATATGTTTTTATTGCCCTTGTTAGTTGTTGAACGTTGGATTGTATACTCCCCGTAGCCTGGATTCATGAAGGACTAAGGAATGTGTTCTGGAGTGAGAATTGTTGCGAGGACATGTTAGTCTACGTATTCCCATACTTGGCTTAAACTTCGTTTTGCAATTACGTACATTGTTTCTGATGTGTTCGCGTTAAAACTTAAAAACACGTTTTATTGGACCTCGCGGAGGTAATGGCAAGAATACAACTTTAATCGTTATTATACCGATAATCATGTAACTCATTTATAGGACATATATGGGAAATAAATTTTAGAAGTCAGAGAAAGATACTTTGCATTCAGCTGTGCACTGTTACTATGATCATTGATCAAATATAAATATTTTTAATAAATCATTTCTATGTTTTTGTATGTTTCACATTTGTAGGTTTTTATGAATTGTAGACCCTTTATTGAATTGTAGACATCCTTTAATGAATTGTAGACTCTTCAATGGAAGGCGTGAATAGACTTCAAGTTATGTGTATTTATTACGATGAATTCTAAATATACTGCGAATCTCTTTTTCGGACTGATTAACATTTTCGCTCTTTTCAACTAGTTGCCACTATTACCACTAATCTCTCTTCACTTTCCTATATATAAAGTATTGTAATCGTGAAAAAAAGCTATCCCTGATTCTGAAAAAGTTGTTTTTGACATAACGTCAGTCCGTCTGTACGCAGCGATTCTTAGTAAATGGATGAATCGATTTAATTCGCATTTCGTATTAACTGTAGAATTTACTTGTTGTCAATGCATGTGCTCTCTAATTTTTTTACTTTAAAACAAGAGGTTCTTCAAATGGTCACTCTTTTGAATGTTTCTCAAAAACGGCTCCAACGATTTTGCTTAAATTTTCTGTATGTAAAGTACAATTAGTATGCATTACATCCGCATTAGCGGTACTTCGCTTGAAAGTTTGGTATAGGCACAGTAAAATAATTTCTGTCTACTACATTTACACATTAGTTTATTGTTTCAAGAAGCCTGAATAATATTTAGCAATGTAAATGGACCAAGCAGACGTAGAATACACTCTTCGTAAACTGAAAAAAGATAAGATAATGATAAAATAGATAGGAGGACAGCAAACACACTGCCGATAGGAAAATACATTAATTTCTGTCTACTAATAATAATAATAAATTTATTGTCAAAAAACAGTACAAACTGCGTATGACCACGTGGAGGGAAAAAAACTAATTTACTACGAAATTACATTTACATAACACTTTTACGATCTTTATAAGCCTTATATGCCGCTATATGTTGTGAAATAATATTCTGAATATTTCTTTTCTTTACAAATTTCTAACAAAAGACAGTAATAAATTCATCTAGCGACTTTGAACATGATTAGAGTACTGGAAGACGACCAAAATATAGAGGACCACGCCAGATGTGACTCTTTTACCATAGATTTTTTTGTCACTTTATGCTGCAGACGGAGAAACGTATATAAGAAAATATGTGCAATGGTTTTGCACCACTATTTCTATTTTCTTCACGCAGTCTGCTGATTTAGCCATTATTGTTTATTGGTTTCATTCTAGTGAATTTAAAAGCAGGTTGTTTTTCTTTCTCAAAATATTTGTTTTGACATTTTTATTGGGTTACTTGAAAATACCCCGATAGACCCGAGTTTATATTTCCCTTTCGATAATTTTAATAATGTTGTATGAAATATGTCCACTGGTGCCGACTTCTCAAGTTCCCTCTTCTCCCCTCCATATCACCAAAGGTAAAGCTGAACACAAGTAACAAGTTCTTTGCTTTTGAAAAATATAAACAAACAGTTGTTTAAAAGCAATGAAATTTGTAATTCTCCCAAGAATTTTTGTTGTTTTCGATAATGAATCGTAGCTTATTGTATTGGTGAGTAAAGAGTGGATACCAGTAGTTTTTCAGTAACTAACGTTGTGGTAGTGGTTCACCTTTGTGTAGCTTTTGCCTCGACGTTTCTTTTGTGAAGAACGTAGTTCCTTCAGTTCGCGCGGTATTTCCGCATTTCAACAGCAGGTTAAGCAAAAAGCAGCACCTTATCGTTAAGATATGTTTTATTAAAGCTTATCGTGAACTCCAAAATAAGTGATTCACGCTGAAACTAGTTAACCAACTTTCGTGGAATTAGTCTGTTGAACGGTTCTACCGACATGTCCCATTAGTTCAATTTTGCCCCGAAATAAGAAAACGATAATAAGGACGTTTCCATGCTGGATCGTCGAAGAGTCCGATGGAGATGGCTGAATCCAACGATGAAGTGACAACTATCACGCGAATCGATGACCCAATGTCCCATTCCATCCAAGAATTATAACATTGTAGTAAATCAGATGAGGGTTGGAATTATATTTATATTTAAATAAAGGGACTCGGGCTGTGTATGTATGTCTTATACACATCTACAGTTTGGATCTGAGCGTGATGAAAATTTGCTCACGACCTTCAAAACACTGAGAAGAGCACTGTCTACTTGAGATTTCGAAAATCACCCCTATCCCCCATTTTCATTACTTTTTAATATTCGCATTTTTCGGTATATCTCACGAACTAATTAAGATATCAACTTATTTTTGTACCTCAACATTGCTACTTTAAATTTCTTGTAACTAGATTTTGAATTTTTCGATATATTCCTCTATATAGGGTGTTGGCGGTAGAAACGTTTTCACGTGTTCCCCACAGGGGGTTCAGTGTCGACTGAGTATGGGTTTGGCGAACCCACAGCCCCGAGCTTGGGCCTGGTACTGCGCCACCAGTCCTCGGACACTGTAAGCTTTGGGCATACTTCAGCGACCACCATTGGCGCGATGGTGGAAAGTTGTTTGTTACAAAGGGCGCAGATATTGCCTTCATCGGCCGGGTCGCGAGGAAGGATTAAACCTTTATTAAAAAAACCCTCAACCTCAAGGTGTGTTACGCGCCGATGAGGTGAATGGGTGTTGAGGATAAACACTCGCTAGCGGACAACCTCTGGGGCAACTGCCGAACCTCAGTTGTATAAGGCTTAGTGGCGTGATGCGGGAACTCCACTTCACCCGACATTTATTCCCTCCGAACACGTGGGACAAAATGACGGAAGTTTTAATTGTCTCACCTCGCGGAGTGGGTGGACCGCAAGGCGTGTTACACACCCAAACATCTTCTCTGACAGTGCGTCACCTACTAACTGATTGCAGAAAATACACGAGAATACGGAGGCAAATTGGTCTGGCTGCAGATTTACCAACAATTCTCGGAAATGAAACGGATGATGTTAATAAACTATTGAATTTTATGAGTAGATCGGGGATCCTCCCACAAGTTCTCGGGAGGGTTTAAATTTGCATTCTTCTTTCCTTTTCCCTTTTTTCTTTGCTTGTATTCTTTCTTTCCGTAGTTTGAAAATTATAATTTTCAGAATATATTTCATTTTCGATATAATGTATTGGGCAACTGTTTCCTTTTCTTTGCTCTCACCTTTGTATTTAGATATTTGTTGAATTCAGGAGGGTTTTTTAGTGGGTACGGTCGAGATATTCGGCGAGTCCCACTCACGGGGAAGAGTCACTATGGCACTTCGCTATGGTGCGAAACTACATTTTTTCTCACCTGCAAGGACTCTTAATGACGTTGACGTGCCCTAAAGGGCCACAAAAATAAATTTCACATGTTCATGGTTTTCATTCGTATGTCTTTTATAAGAATCCATTGTCGTGTTTCACTCACGTGTAAGTTTTATTCATTGTTGAAAAGGGGCATCTTTGTTTTACATATACACATTGAAACGAGCATTACGCGTGGGAACAAAACAATCTTAACTATACGTTTTGTTTATTAAGCTTTCTGTGTAGGTTTTATTTCCCTACGCTACTGGAATTTTGCCATACAAGCGTAAAAAAGTGAAATTTTCTTAATTCTGATTAATTTTTCTCATTGAACGGTAGGTAATAGACCAAGTATAGACTAGCCATTTTATACAAAGGAAAATTACTTTTAAGATGATTGTTCTTTCAAGCTACGAAGATACAATAGTTGATGAGATCTAAGCGTTGACCCAAATGCCGATTGACACGAGAAATATGCGCTGGGAAATAATGATGACCGCCTCACGTAAACTGTTCGCGATAAAATATTTCTAAAATTGTTTTGAACTGCCTACGTTTTTGGGAAACAACAGTGAAAATGTGATTTTTAATGGACTCCCAGCCACATCCTAACCATTTTTTATGGATCAACCTCATTACATTCTGTTAGGTTTCTATTATTTCCTACTCTTTAATAATTTCCATTTGGTGTAATTTAGATGTACAAGGTCGTGAAACTGCCAGTTTTCTTCATCTGAAGTATCGGTATCGCACTGTATTATTTCCGAAGTTTAGATTTAATTCCTATATTAGTCTTCCACGCGTGTAATGTATTTTTCCTTTCTACAATACATTATTTATTAGTTCTAACTATTATATTATTACACACTTTTTAAAGACTCAATCAAACGAAAAAATATCGTTGTTTACAATATTCTCTGTGTTGAGTTATTTTTTCTTGGGGTGTGGGCAAGGGCTCTGCCGTGCAATGCAGTGGCACTATCTAGGCTTGCATTTCCATGACAATATGTGGAGAACTCGTTCGTCTGCCTCTTACTTAGAGACATCCATACGCTGTCTGACCTTCCAAGAGACGCTGTGGGACGCTACGTGAGACGAAAAAATGTATGGAATCTCATGTGCACCCCTTCAAACATTATGAAGTATTATCAGTCCTAGTTTCTGAGAAATAAAATAATGAACCTTTATAGAAAATAGTCTCGCACGTGTGTACTCGTTGGCAGTACAATGAGGTTAGACTGCGGTCCAAGACTAGGCTCCTGAGGAGCTCATGAGCAATAACACAATAGGACCAATGAGGCAAAGATGGGACCTTTATTCTATAAATACTCTAACTATTTTGTACTTTCGTCCTGGGTTTAAAGATTTTTGATAATGAGTAGCATTGATCTCGCCTTTCAGTGATGCAAGGTTCTAAATGGTGACTGTTTTAAACTACATTTTCTGTTATGTTTTTCTGCCTACTTCCCCCACCAATCATCGAATCGTAACCAAACATGATATCTGGGGATTTCGTGTAACAAAATGTATAACCGCCATTAGAAACTATTTTAATGGGGTGAAATACGGCATGGTTTTAGTACGGCGAAAATCGAAACATTTCAATGTCAGTGTTCTAAAACGGCATTTGAACATTCATGTAGTTACGAAATGAATGTGTTTTCGAAACGATTTGCGGAGGATGAAATTTGAAGAAAAAAGGGCGGGAATTTTCCTCCTTTCGATGGAAGAATGGCTTGTGGGAGTATCATTGGAATAGGAATGAGCTACAAGAAAGACTACTACTTACATACTCTTAAATATTCTACACAATACAGTACATTTGTGTTCATTACTTTGTTCTTCAACATAGTCCTCCAGTTGAGCAAAAACTAGGATTTCACAACAGAAAGAGGTAAGAAAGTTTATCGGTCTTGACCTATACAACTTCGTTCAGTACTTCTTCCGTTGAACAGAACGAGACAAATAGCGGATTCTCAATCGATGTGATTCATCGAAACCGCTTGCTTTTGTTTTCGAATACTTAAGGTGAGGATGTTCCGCCGCAATTGCGCATTCCTCTGCCGCTGTGCCGTGATGTGGAGTGAGCTCACCACTCGGTTACACCAGTTCTATTTGGCGTCCACTTTTATGTCGTCCCACAAAATTAATGGATGGCATTTTAAAATGATGTTGATTTGAAAGACTTCTTATCCCGAACTTCTATTGAAGTGCCAAGTCATATACCGTCTGGCATTAATTCGTAAAATAGTTCCGGAAAATTAGTCACTAGAGACCTTTCATTAACTATGAGTTTGATATCGAACGTTGAAACTATTCATATTCACTTCATGTGTATTTATCCTATAATAATTGTTTAGATCAGAAATCCATACTGGAACAGACTTCGATTGGAAGATATTTTGATCCGTGTATAAAACATCACCCTGTACATAGTTTGTTATTCTAAATATACAGAGCTTGAAACAAAACCTAAAGAGCATACTCACCCCCTCATATGCGTAGCATATTAGCTATGCAAAAATTCTCTTTCCAGCACTCACGGTGGCCACGTAGCAAAATGCCCACACTGATATATACGTCTGTACTTTTAGCGTGGTGTTATGTGGAGATCATGGGCCACGATTTCTTGAAAGATCCCCAACCTTGGAGAACCTCAATACACACATTCAGTTGCTCAACTTATATTTCACCAAAATGAGTTTTTATTACTTCCGGAGTACGATACGTTTCGGCAGGTATGAAGATGGTTAAACATGCAGTTTATTGTTCGTTCCTTACTAGTAATTTTACGAATAATGATATTTTGTGCATGAGTCCTGGGTTCGATTCCCGGGTCGTCGCCGTTTTCACCTGACCGAAAGTTATCACATATCTCCTCCACTTGTAGGATGCAGTGGTATTTTACTTGTCCACATTCGTGATTTTGTTTGAAAATTTTTCTTTTTAAATGAATCGTATGCTTAAAAAATAAAAGCAATTTTTGTTTCAGACTTTATTCACTAAGTTTATATTAAAGTATAATGGAGAGATATGAAATACTTCTTTAATTCTCTTGTTAATACTTTTCAGTTACGTTTTTTTATGAGACCCTAGTTGACCAAGTGAAACTTGTTAATTTTTAAATACTTTTTTATTAATGATTGTATATGATTAATCATTAAGTATCTAAAACACAATATATTTGTCTGTTGCTACTCTTGACCCTTTGGTCACGGACATTTACTTGTTTTATTACTTCAATGCAAATAGAAGTTACGATTCATGGTGATATACTACGGCCCAAAACGTAGAATTTAGTCTATTTTATTACATTCCTTAAAGAAATATGCTCACCAGCAATTGATCCTAGCTTGCCTCGTTATGCCGTTTATTTTTAGAAATAAGATTCCGGCAATGGCGGATTCAGGATGTATCTGTGACGGGTGCATGGGGGGAGGGTGTAGTGTGGTCCTGTGAAGGGGTAACTGGCGCCGCGCTGTGTAACGTGTGCGTAGTTTCCGGCTGGGGGGAGGCGATCGCCCGCCTCACCCCTGGATCCGCCAGGGGTTGTCTGTACGTTTCATTTCCTCACTGAAGATTGTATATTCATGTGAACTATTGGTGCCAGATGGAGGTACGGCGCAAAATAATAGGCAATAAATTTTGGAAGCATTAGCTAATGTAAAAGTGTATTTATTTTAGTGTTTGGTGAATAGAGTTCATAATGACATCATTGAAAGATTTGAATTCTATATTTCCAACTTGTAAAAGAAATTTACTCAAGTATTCCGAACGCAACGTTCACAGTAGCAATTAACTTTTAAAAAATATTGGACTGTTAAGCACAAATTTGTGACCCCGAACTAAGTAAGTTATCTCTGAATAAGTTAGATGGGGTAGTGGGGGTACTATTCTAAAATATTGGCACACTATCGTCGTATTATAGATATTTGCGCTTGAATAAAAGTACATAACTTAAACGAAATTATATAATATTCAACAGATTATCCAATCCTATTCACTCTCAACAGTACGAAAAGTAGATGCACAAAATGAACTCTGTTCTCATATGCCCCCGTACCCCTACATATGCCCCAACTATCGAGTTAAAACTGTTGAGCTTCGGAGCGCGTTGTGGTTATTTGCTGCCTGCCTCTTTCCTCAGAACAACCATTTTTTTCCCCAATTACATCTGAACAAGCGGTATTTTACGTGTCCATTGTACAGGATGCGTCACCAAAATCAGGACAAATTTCAAATTCAATTTCCTGCCACATTTTTCTTCCGCCAGAGGTCGTTGTTGGCCCTCTGCACTGCCAATTGTGTCTATTTAACAGAAGTAATCAGATATTCGATAATGTTGAAAAGAATTGCTAAGTAAGATAAATGATCCGCGATTGTCGAAGGTCAACGCTCTGGGCACTAGGCAGCAGAAATAATTCACTACTTGATAAACGTGAAATCCACAGTTTAGGATGTTGTGGTGAAATATTCGGCTTCAGAACTGTGGAATGAAGGTTTCAGAATACCGGTTAGGAAGTGTCACTCCAAAGACCGCATCGTGAAGGACCCTTGAAGTTTTCTAAAGAGCTTAAGCGTTGACTTCATGGAACCCCCCCCCCTTTTTTTTGTAAACAAAAGATCTGTCACGAAACGATGTTTATTTGACCGTTATTTCGAGTTTTGTGAAGCCGTAGCTGGGAATAGTGACATCTGGAACTTCATATATTTTTCAACAAAATATATGAAGTTCCAGATGTCACTATGTCCAGACAAATGTGCCAATCGGTACAAAACTGGATATCAGACGATTTTGATATGTTTTGGTCTAAAGACATTTGGCCTCCCAACTGCCCTGAATTAAATCCCTTTGAATACAACGCATGGAACGTAGTTGACAGGATCGCTAGTAAATCTCGACACCCCAATGTGACGAGGACTTCCATTGAGTCAGCATTCTCCAATATGTACTCAGATACGTTGCGTCGTGCATCCTCGTGTTTCAGAAAGAGATAAGAGGCTGAAAGGGATACATTGAATGATTGTGGTGCATAGAGGTTCCACTTGTAGCATGTAAAAGGATATTTTTTAATATTTAACATTTCTCTAATAAACGTTTGTTTAATGAAACTATCTTTGTTTAATGAAACGAATAATTTGTCCGGATTCTAGCGACTGTCTGTGTATATATCATTGCCATCCGAGCTAGTAGCTAGATCATTCTGACATCATCTTATCTTGATGACATCCAAGGTCCAGGATAAGCGCGACCTATCTTCGTCTGTTATTTCAACGAGCTGTGGTTTTTGTTGTTGTTGAAAATAACGTACAAGCTGATTGCAAAAATATATCCTAGCCAGACCACTCTTTATTAAAAAGTAGGGAATTATTTAAATAAAATCTCAAATTATTTTTGATTACGCCCTTCACTTGATATTTCAATAAATTTTGTCCTAATCGAAAATACATGGTACAAGAGAGAGAAAAATAGGTTCCCCATCATTTGCATGACCACTCTACAAGTTGCCAGGTATAAACAGGTGAGTTTGCTATGAGTAATTTTCCCTCATATGTTACGTATCCCTCATTGAATTTTATGTCAAATCTAAGTTGAATTTTTTGCCAATTCAATGGCATTAGGTTGCCTGAGTACAAATTGAACAGACTCACGGTTGCCTATGTTTTAAATCCATATGTTTGATTAAAAAAGTGGGGCGTTAAGTAAGTGCTGCCTACTCTACTGCATTCGATTTATAATATACAAATATGAAATATAAATAAATAACAAACTACCTTCCAAGTTTTAAACATTTCACAAAGTAATAATTATAGTAGAATAAAAATAATACATAGAGAAAATGACGCGTTCTCTGAGTCTTAGTTTGCAGACCCCCGTTTTAGACGATGGGTGTACTTAAATTCTTTCGAAGATTTACATATTCTGTTCTACGAATTTTCTTAATCTCGGTAATATAATTAATGCTGTTACTATTAAAAATAATTTTATGGTCCCCGTTGAATCAAAATACGCTTCGTTCACTGACGTCAACTTCTCCGTGAATTTCTATTGCTTAAAACAAGTCTAGCTACGTATCCGGATCTTATTTGTATTAAAAGTACAGGAAATTAAATTAGAGATGTGATGATGTAACGAATAAGGTTTACTTTCTTTAAAGAATACGGTGAAACTTACATTAACAGATACTTCTCAATAGGGAACATTTGTCTATAGTAGACACTTTTTCGCTTCCCGTCATTTTATTCTACGTTGAACTTAACTTCCCTAGAGCGGACACTTCTAGGTAGCGGACAAATTCTAAGGTCCCGTAAAGTGACATAGACAAGTTTCACTCTATTATACAACGTTACCTTGGTATCCAGAAGCGGATTTAAGCATAGGCTACATAAGCGCGCGCCTAGGGGCCCAAACCACAAAAAAATTTCTAATAATTTGCAAATTAATAAAACTTTAAAATTTATAAGACACGACACAGGCAGTGCAGACGACCGAATGCTCGCTTCGGTTCGCTTTCACATGTTTTGCAGTTTTGTTCCCTTTTTGTCTTGTAGGCTTCATATTGATACAAACCGGCACGTTGGCTTCATATTACAATTTATAATATTCAAATTTGGAATAGCTAATGTTTGCACATTTTAAAAGAAAAACACGTAATACCTAATTTGGTGTGCTTTTCTATATATATTTATAAAAGCGATGTAAATCGATTGTTTTGAAAACTTGAACGATTTTCAATTTTATTATTTTTTACTCAATTATTCTAATACTGTCCTATACAATTTTGTTTCTAAAAAATCGGTAACTTTTGTTTATTTTAACCAAATTTTAACCAAATAAGCGCTTTGAAACTTGATTTTCAAGGTCAATATTTTGAAAAATTTCCGAGGATCCCTCTCCTATCCCCCCTTGACCAGGGTAGTTTACCATTCTCCCCCTCCCCACCTCCCGGAGGGTCCAAACCACAAAAGTTGGAGCCTACAGATCCTAAATCCGGCGCTGTTGGTATCTCTTTATTTTCGCCAAAACTTGTTTTCGGGGACGTATCCATCGTCATTGGCCCAGGGAGTTGTTTTTTTGTTTTTTACAAAAGCAAAGCAATTCCTGACAAAATATTTTGCATATATTCCTGTTGCATACATCGATAAAAATGCCTCCATTTCAAATACATCTAAAACCCACACAGAGCCCCTTACCATCTTATATCTTATGCAAATGCTTACTGTCAGTGCAGAAGTTACAAATCGATGAATTTTATTTCTCATGAGTCATTACTATTCAGAAGACTTTGCCGTGTTCACTGGCTCAGTGAGTCTGTTCGTTGGACTTCTGACAGGCGAATCTAACGAAAAAGAAACATGTAGTTGCCCAGGAAACAGGTAATATTATTAAAATCAGTGGTAACAACACTTAACCTAAATCATGTCATCTTCGTCAGCTGAAATATCGCTGTGTAACAGAATAAAACTAAGTTACGTTGTGTCATTAATACAAGAAAATGACGCATTAAAGTACGGTGTAAATAGTTGTTCTTAGAATTTACTAGTTAATCCAAATTGCTTCGTTTTTTTTTTTTTTTTTTTTTTTTTTTTTTTTTTTTTTTTTTTTTTTTTTTTTTTTTTTTTTTTTTTTTTTTTTTTTTTTTTTTTTTTTTTTTTTNAAATGTAGTATTTTCCGATTGAATGGAGTTCATCGCAAATATTTCACTTTCTTTCTTATGTCACCGCGTTTATTCCTAAACTCGAAGGGAACACATCTGCTATCTGCCCAGTAGTCTGAGAAGGTTCTTTTTTTTTGGCTTAGCAATTTACATACTGACAAGAGCATACCCTTAAGTCATTGGTACACTTTATGTACTGCCTATAAAATGTGTCAAATGTTTGCCTACTCGCCGGTAGCTTAGTAGTTTTGCTGTGTTTTGTGTACTTCGTATCAAACATTGAAACATTTATACTTAACAACTTTGCATTTTCTTCAGTTTGGAAAATTATTCTATGTAATCTATCAATCTTGAAAAACTAATTTTTATCCTAATAGAACTTGAAGTGTAGTAGTCCTTTCTGTTTAGTAATCTTTTGAACTTCGCAATAAGAGTAGCCAGATGTATTACTTTGTATTCAAAATTGTGATCGAAGCATCATTTTCTACGGCAGGATGTCTCAAATGGGGAGCAGCTGTTTGTTGACTTTTTTGAATATTTGGAATGTGCCTGGGAAATATTGTCCTCACTAAATTAATTATCTTCAGTTTTTTTGTACGTCAACTACCTAGCGTTGTTTCTTAGGAAATCATAATTAGAATTACAATACAAGAAAATGCATTCTTCTCCTCGTGATCTCTTCAGCATTTAAAATGGAATGTGAGCTCTGCGCGCTGCGCATGACTCGTTCAAATAGACCTCAGCTTCTGTGCATCAGTTGCTGTTATCCCTTTTTATTTTTATTCATGTATGAATTTATTTATTCCATCAGATGGACCTGTGTATATGGCCTTGTTCGTCATATTATTAGCAAAAAAATATTCTACAAGTATTAGTTTTTATACATTATACTTTTCTTCGTGATTGGAAATAACATTGCTTCATTTATGGACTGAAATACCCTACGTCCTCGCATAAACTTTTAATTTAATGTGTCTCTTTACATTGTCACTCTCATAAAAGAGTATACAGGTGATAATTGATGCGTGTGTTAGTTTCTTTGACACTTCTGTCTCAATGGGCACAGGAATTTCTGATAAATCTTATTCTATCCTTTATTTAAGTATCCTGGGAATTGATGGATACCGCGCATCTGCTTCACCTGTCCGGGTCTCGACGCCCAATCTGGGTCTCCGCCACTAGCGCTCTCGACCGCATCTCTAACCCGAAACGTTGGCGTTAAGTCGACGCGGTTTTTCCCCATGGCTTTCCATATTCTCGCGTCCCAATATGATTCCGGCGCAGACGTTACATTCAGGTCGTTTCGTTTCCTTTGTGAGGAATCACTTTGCGACACAAGCAATTAATTTCGATTCTAATTGTACTTAATTCTATACGACTTCCAGAACTTTCCTATGTCCTCGCTTAACGCCCTCCAGGCTCTTTTCTCCCTGCTCGCGTCTGACATTTCCAACGATGACTTTTTGAATTTCCACTTTTTGGTCTTGTCCCCACTTCCTGTGTCAAATATCAAAACTCCATTCTTTTATCTCCTCTCTTCTGATTTGCACCATTCATGCCTCATTCTTCTCGTCTCTCGAAGCTTCCGTAGATCACGAGAAGCATCAGAAAATTACTTATTCCCTTCACTCAGTTACGCTGATTCCTTCATTACTTGTTATCTAATGTACTATCCTCGTCGCTCAAGTTATTTTCAACTCTTGTGTATGGGCAGCCTATTTTGGTACACATTTCAGTCCATTCCTCTCTACATTATGAATGAAATGAAAAAGAAATTGCAATTTAAAAAAGGTAGCAAAACAAACGTGAAGGACACGGATGAAACTTTGTTTTGAAAGAAGCTATATTTAGTAAACTGTATGTGACATTCACACATAAAATGTATACTTTCATAGCCTCGTCAGGAGAAAGAGCAATAGTTAATATTCGCCCAGGTGGTGAATTGGCCGTTATGAATTAATAGCTCAACTTCGCAGCTGATAAGCCGCAAACGAGAGAAGTGATCGCACTTCGGACAGCAATGTATTGGTTTCGTATGAAAGAAAAAATACCTGTGACGGGGAGAGGGGAATCCTCCCAGTGGCCCGATTTTTTCAAGAAACTAGTATTTTTCATTTGCCACCTACGCGAGCGCTGAAAGGTTGAGATCATTTAATTTCATACTTGTAGGCGCGTGCTTTTAGCCCTTTTTTAACGTTACAAGTACCAAACTGTCCAGTTCTGTCAATGCACCTTAAGTTTCCTAACTTTAGTTGGATCTCAAGCTTTTCAGTCATTCGAGGACAGAAAATAATCCGGAGAAAAATCTGGAAAATACAGACCCTGACCCTTTGCCGCAATTTATTTGCGAGAATCCTGTAATTATAACTGTGAAATGCAGAGGCGCCTAGTCACGCAGATGAAAGAATTAAGACTGCTTTGCCCGGCGAGGACGACGACGACGATGAATTCTCGTAATTGCTAAAGCATATTGTGTTGTCTTACCTCGCCGTAATATACGTGCTGATAAATGAAAGTAAGGGGGAAAACTGACAACCTCTGTGGATCCAGGGGAGGGGTGAAGGGGGCGATAGCCTCCCTCCCCCTTTGCCAGACTGTTATTTTCATGCCAATATTACACAATTAATATATATTTTTAATACTTAAACTTGACATGTTTCCATCTAAAATTACATTTACAGTAAGTAGTAGTTTTTCAGCTTGCAAGAATATGGTGGTTTTATTGAATATTACCCATTTGCACTTCTCAGGAGCACACTACCCCTCTCCCACCAAAGAAAGATCCAGGATCCAGCATTGCCGAAATCATTTACTAAAAAATACGGTATGACTTGGCAACCTAGAATCAACAATTGCTAACGAGCGTTTGTCTTGTATGAGTGTACATATTTTATGGCTTTAGTGCGGGTCATATTTTCTAGTAATACTGTCTCTCGCTATGTTTCTTGTATATTAATTGTTTCAGGGGATCTTAAGTTAGTTCCTATTTTCTGTATTTTTATTCTAACATTTCTTAATTCCTTCTTGTTTAGTTATTTTATTTTTCTAGTGATATTAGAGCTAATTCATCTACCGAGGATCATTGTCACAGACTTTAGTTTTAACTTCTCTGCAATATTTTCATTTAAAGCATGTCCTCACTGTTCTCTGGCAGAGAGATTCACCGAAGGTGAGGGCTATTAATTTTAATGTTTTAATACATATGTGTGCTGTCTTCTTGCCATACACCTTTAATACATATTGATATTGATTGAAGTATCAAATTGCTTCACGTTGATAATTTCAAAACTAGTAGTACTGTAATGAAATTTGGGCTCTTATAGATATTTTGTGACAGTGACATATTTTATGCTAATGTATCCTATTTATTTCAGAATTATAAGTAAGTATTAACTACCAATTTTCTCTGCCCCTATTTTCTATAAAAGTGGTTACCACATCAGAATTTTCAAGAAAGGTTTGTTAACATTAACAAATCTTGTTCATCATGTTAATATATAAATACTTACTAAGTGTACAAAAAAGTTGTGCTCTCGTTAAGAGCACACACAATACCACACATTTTAACTAATCTAATAAATGCAAATTCTTATTCATCTTATCTTTAATGATGTTTGAGATGTGTATTTCAGCTTGAGAAGTTAATTATTTTTCTGAAGAATGGAAATATAATAGTATGTAACTCTGTGAGTTACAAAAGTGTAGTTTTCTGATATCTCCCATTTGTTCTGGATGTTGCAGGAAGATTTAAGCGATGATGAAGGAGGTGCTCCTGTAACTTCTCAGCCCACAGGGTCTGGATCTGGGTCTCCAACGAAGAACCTGACAGAGGCTACTTCACTTAATCCTGCAGACAAAGTGACTTACACACCAGGTACTGTATTTACTTTTATTTAAGATTTCCATGGTTGTAATATGTATGCAAGAGTAAATAGGAGGTATAGTTGGAATACTATAAAAAATAATAATTTCCCGTTGAAGGTAAAATCTTCATTTTGTTGATAGGAATGTCAGAAAAAGGATCCCCAACTCATGTTGCCCAGACACAACAGCAGAGTAAATGGTAGATAGATAAATTGTCGAAAGTTCTCCATGATCAGGTTTGTACAAGAGATTACTGACACGACTATTTTGTGTTTTAATTTTTCTGTAAATAATGTTCCTGACCTGTGAATGTCCGTGGGATTCCATCCTTGGTATTACTAATTAATAGTAAATTATATGTATCAAAAGAGTTGGAGTACTGAGCAATGAAAATCGTGCAGAATGTCCTTTTCATTCTTTAAAATATTTAATACATCTTTTCTCCTCAAGTACATTCTCCTCATTTCTGTTCTCTGCATTTGTTGACTGCACTGCATGCTGTTTGTGAAGGAGCTCAGTGCTAGATGTGTAAGAATAGCATGGTGATTCTCTGAGTTATACATACATTTGATTCAGCTTCTCCAACACTGCCTTTTCACAATGCCATTTCTCGAACACTGCCTTTGTACTTACATCCCAACACCTGACATTTACATAGTTCTTTATGTGTCTGTATCTCTTATCAGTGCCTCGACTCTTGCTGCTGCCGATTTTTCTTTTCTTAATCCACTCCTCACTCCTTTCTTGTAGTTACTCTAGTTGGATGTTTCAAGTTTATGTGAATTTGTAAGAATCATTGTCAATAGCTGTGCACAGCAAATTGAAATTTCATTTAATGTTTTCTTTTAAATATTTTCATCTTAACTGTGTTGAGTGTTAGTTTTGTTGATTAAAAAAATTGTACCGTTCAGAGTATTGGTTAATTGTTTGTTTCAATTTCAGGATTGAAAACAAAATAACTCAAGAAGCTGTATAAAAAAGAGATAATGATAAAAATTAAGGGTATGCAGGCACGGCTTAGTACAATAAGGGTTAACCTGTTTTATTTGTGCTTTTAGAAACGACCCGACACAGTTAATTTTTGAGAGTTAGTTACAGTTATCAATACTTTAATTCACTTTCGTCTTCCAAATCTCTTAATACTTGTATGAAAATATTAAATTGTACTCTTTAATATTTCTTCATATACACATCAATGATATGATAAACTTGATGTTAATATATCTCAAAAGTTGAAATATTTACAAATAATCAATTTTGTCTCCTCCAAGAGAAATGGCAGAAATGCAGTCCTCTAATGTGGCCTTGTTTACGAACCATCAGAGCAACTGTACCTGCTCACTATTTAATAAAATTAATGTTTTAGATTATATATTAATCCCTATTGCAGAATTTTGAAATTCTTGTTTCATGAATGCCATTGTTGATCTTTATAAATTAAATGAAACTATAGTTCCCATTTATAGTTGGACACAGCGTTATATTTGTGTTAAGTGTTGTGATTCACCGATCTCGGCATCTTTTGATGTACTTTACACAGGAACTTGACATTTGAGAGGTAAATACAAACATTGCTTGTTCTAAAGGAACAGTATTACCACTTCGGTTAGAGTACTCTGTGATGTGCCTCAATTTACACACAAAGCTGGATAGCCTCGTCTATCTCATTTTCTACAGGACTACATGAACCGGAGACTTAAAGATTCCCTCATGATGCTATGGAGAACTAGGAAGTCATTTTGCCTCTAAGTCGCTTATGATGATCTAGTATGATTATTTTGAAAAATTTCTTCCTCCACCCCCTTCGTTTCAAAACATTGAATTTACATTGTTTTGATTACCATGTTAGGTAGTTCTGTCACACATTGTTGGCTGTATTGACCTAATTGCTACAAACAATTGTTTTATACTTAAAGCTATATGTGCGCATTTTCGAAATACCTAAGACCTCTCCTTTCTCACGTTCTATCACTTACATATACATTAACTAACTCTCTAACTAATTTATGGCGTATTTCTAGTCACCCCCACTCTCTCTCTCTCTCTCTCCCTAAGCAAAACAAATTATAAAATGTTATTTAAGTTGTGCTAACATTTTTCAATTTTTTTACTTGCTGAAAAGTTCATACTTTTTAGATGTTATGTAAGAAATTAACTTCTAATGTGGCCTCTTTTATGCTTCAGAGAATACCCTTTACCCTTCTCTTAATTCAACATCTCCAAAACTCCCATTTCAGTTCGATCTATTATTATACCCAAATTAGTAAACTCTTTAAATGTGTGTTAAATGTCATCACTTTGTAGTCGCATTATCATATGTGTTTTCTTGTGTCCAACAATCTCTTTATTCTGTTAGAGTCTCATCCACCCGGTATCCTTACTCGCTTCCGCACCATCTCTCCATTCGCTCCACAGTGTCTACTCGCATCTGCAGTGTCACTATTCACTTCAATTCTGTCTGCTATTCGCACATGCACTGTCTTTATTTCCACCGGCACTATATTCAACTCACAACCATACCGTCATTAACTCGCATCTGTACAGTCATTCACTCGCATCCGTACAGTCATTCACTCGCATCCGTACAGTCATTCACTCGCATCCGTACAGTCATTCACTCGCATCCGTACCATCATTCACTCGCAACCGTACCATCATTCACTCGCAACCGTACCATCATTCACTCGCATCCGTACAGTCATTCACTCGCATCCGTGCCATCATTCACTCGCATCCGTGTCATCATTCACTCTCTCCCGTACTCATTATCTGCCCCGTCCCCAAATTAAATCTTGCATTTATCCTCTTCACGATCGCATCCTCTCACTCACTACCGAGAGTTCTTCTCAGCAAGCGAGCATTCCGCAATCGCATACTGCAGTACCGTTTGTAAGTACACTCACTAGCACACGTAACCACGGACACTCGCAATTTCACCAACCCAACGACGAACTCACTCCACGCCAAAGCACCCACAGCGGTTACTCACCGGTACCGCAACACTTACGCGCGGCTCTTAATAGACCCATAGGCACCTACATAAAATGCACGCGCAGCACCGCTCGGACACTCGAGAACCTACGCACCGAAAATCCCTGACGAACCGTCACTTTCACGAATGCCTAGGAATCGTCTGTCGAAACTTAACATCAAAGCCCTCATACCCTCAAGTCAGAGGTCATACACCATCACACAACTCTCTTCAAATCCTGTAAAGCACTCCTACCATATTCAACATTCGCATCTTATTGCACTCGCAAAGTTGTTGAATATACTCCCACAAAAGCTTAAACCCCTACACAAAGAATTCCCACCATACCATTCGCACAAATACGCAACCGCAATCTCTTCATTATGTAACAGCACTCACAACGTTGCACGATGGCACTCTCGCCATCTCATACACCTCTCGCATCGTCTGCTATAGTAACAATCGCGCCTTCAGTATTGATATCGCACTTAAGCATAAAACACTCGCATAATTACCCAAAGCACTCGCACCGTTACGCAAAGCACTCGCACCGTCACGTATGAGCTGTGGCACCGTCACCCATACCACTCGCAACTTCCTATTTACGTACTCTCTTGGTTATGAAAGCTCTAGCTCTTCCACCTAATGACTAGCGCATTTACGCATACGTCCCAGCACATTTTCGTAAGCGTGAACTTTAAAATTTGCGAAAACTTACTAGCATTATTTCGTAAACGCTTACACACGAACGCGCTCCCACTTTTGCATTACGTATATCTTCGAACCTACTCATAAATGCAGTCGAATCTGCTGACAGTTGCATTCGAATTGACTCGTAGTCGCTCTCGAACATTCTTATAATCACAGTCCTTCTTTACAGAAATGCTGGTGCCTTTTCTCGGAAGCGCCTTCGATAATTGTCAGTAGTGCTCACCCCGTACCGCATAAATGCAGTAGCCTCTTTTTGAATAAGAGCAGTTGTCTCATCCTATAAACACAATCGTTCCTTTACATAAACACAAGTGTGCCTCTTTATTATGTCAATAGCACCTTTATATAAAAGCGATGGTACATTACACAAATTAACCCACTCGCCCCCTCACTTAGCTTATTCTTTTCTGCACATATGTGCACACGCATCTCCAAATAAATTTCCTCTTGCATACAAGCAAATGGATTTGCACATGCGATAAAATCCAATTGTGCACATAATCCAACCTTCACAGAAAAGTATTAACAGTTACAAGACAGCACATTGGCTCTTCACTCCTTGACGAAAATACACCGTGCTCAATTTCTACCACACTATCTCAGCATCTATCTCTTGCTCCCAACTTCTTTTCCATCACATTTGCAACTGTCTCAGTGCCTTTCTGTCTCTCTTCTGACTTTCCCCACCCCCTCCCAAACCCTCTCTCTCTTGGTCTGTCTCTCTCCTATCTCGTATATTACTGGATAAGTGTCCTACTATACCACAGTAACCTAACCAATGTCTTTTTTTTTTCTTTTTTTTTTTTTTTTTGCCAGTCATCTGGAGACCTTTCATTACAAATTTCAATGCATGTGTTCGTATTTAGTAAACTCTGGTTTCAGAAGTCATGTAACTAAGAATGTTAATGCCATTTTCTACTAGTATTGTAATTTTTTGGGAGGTTTATAAGGTTGTATCAAGATTCTTTTGATTGATCTTTTTACTTTGCATAAAGTCTTTGCCATTTTATTATTTTAATTTTGCAGGGTTTATCTTCCTGTTTTGTAATGAAGCCCAAGGGTACAGAGAAATTATCAGGTTTCTTAATTCTCTTTGAACTTCAAGCAGTTCTGAATTAAGTATGATTCCAGTTATACCATAATCAAATAATATTATATTTAAAGAAATTTCTTTACTTTGCAACAACTGGCTTGATGACATCTCAGACTTCATCTTGTACGGGGATCTTTAAGACAGAATTATGCTTCTGTGGAGTATTCAGAAGGCACATATTTGAAAGTGACATTTGTTATTCATATCGTGTTGTCCATTATTCTCACACAAAAATTGTGTGAGGATTTTTGTTTGTGGATATGTAAATTGAAATGATACATTTATTATAGGGGTGGCAAATATGGTTGTACATTTTAGGTTGTATCTGAAAGGAATAATTTGTTCCTTTATGTGACTTAGGATGTTGAAACAATACATCGAATATTGTGACATTTTTCCAACTCATGTTTTTAGTGAATTTTTTACTTATTTAAGTATATTAATGTAAATTGAAACCAGTAAATTAGATAATACACCTTTTTCATGCAGATAACATTACTGTACACCCTTTCTTTTTATAAAATTCTAGAATTTGAAAATTACTTCCTTTTAATATCAGTTTCAGTATTTGAATGAAGGTATGTTATTGTCAGTCTAGTGGTATCAAGTTGGAGAATTGCCATCCCTACATCTAATATATTAGTCAAAAATTTATAGGAAGTTGTCAGTGTTTTACACCAAGGTACATTGTTAGTTTGTAAAATATCTTGTTTTATCTATTTTGTAAATGTGTGAATGCTATTATTATTGTGTAATGAAATAACTGGAGAGGTTTCTGCATAACTTCATAGGACCTTGTGTGATGCTGTATATAATTAATCTGTGTGTTGGTTTTGGATTAGATTCGGTCTTGAAATTTATACAATTGCACATTCCTGGAAGTCATCAGTCAATGCTAGCTAAATTTTTTCATATTCTTTGTAGTTGTTTTTACAAATGTTTCATGTTAATTTTGAAATATTCGACATTATTTTCACAAAGAAGTGACTTTTCCAGATTTGATAAGCTTTTTGTGTTATTGAAATTACAGAAAAAAAATTATTGAAATTATAATTTTTCTTAGACTCAAAGGAGTATGTATAATCATGTTCTAGGAGGAAACAATAATGTGGGCAAAAATGCCTTTAAAAAAAACCCAGATCACAAAAAATTTGTGAACTTACTATTTATAAAATCCTCACTTTTCCTTCTGTTGAGTGCAGTGGAACTTTACTTTAATTTAATGTTAGTTGTCAAACATCCAGTTCTGTAAAAGTTCTGGCAGTGAAGATAGTTACAGGGTGTTGATTATGAGATTTGAGTCGTTGCAGAATATTTTGGTTCGTTTTCTTTTCAGTTGAACTGCGTGTATCTCGCAAATTGTAAGAAATTTGATGTGTTTTCTATGTGAATGAGAGCAGTTTTGTTTGTGATAATTAGTTACTTATTTATTTAAGTAAGAGTCATTCATGATCGTCTCATTGTAATATTTCCAGTGCACTTTGCCAGATAATTACAATGCCATGTAATTTAATTGATGTTAAATAAAACATTATAGTGTTAGTTACTACCTTTTATTGGTCTGGATAATCCACCAAAAGTTTTCTTTACCTACTATGGTTTATATTTACTCATGGCTGTTGAGAATATGTTGTAATATTCTCATGTTCCCTTGCAAGTTCCAAGTGCTTTCTTGTTATTTAACTACTTTTTAATTCATTTTAATTGTTGAAAGAATTGCTGTCCTCAATAGTATTGGATGATAAAGCTAATTTTTATGTACAGTTGAAACTTAAACATCTTTCCCTGTTATTAGTTTGACATGGGAAAAATGTTTGTTCAAATCTCATTTGAGAGTCATTAGGTAGCTGGCCCAACTAATAAGCCTAGAAGGAAAACTTTTTGTTGGTTGAGGCTGAAAATACTGAGTTTTTATCTGATCCTTTATTGATTTTGATGTTACCCTACACATTTTTGACAAGTACTTTAAGTAGATTTAATAAATGAATTTTCAATGGTATTAATGTTTTTTGTTTCATTTTCTTTCTCTTGTATATTGAGTACAATGTTTTCAAAACTTAGTGGTCAAGTTACTTAAATTTAGAGTTTTAAGTGGAATATAGCTGTTTATTTAGTATCATGATTATGATACTAAATGATTGTTGGCCATTTATGAATTATCAACTAACAGCATAAAGGACTACTTTTATGTTGTGGTGATTTTGTCTTGATGATTGTCCAATGTTACTTTGTACTTAGGTTATTGTTTTATTAGAATTATTCTATTGAAAGATAAAAACAGCTTTGCACATTGTAAATATGATTCCTCTCTTTAGAATGGAGTAAAACATGTTGATGAAATACTTACTTGTTCTATTTATCATTCTTATTTAAATGGGAGAAGTTTAATTTTGTGTTTTTATGTAATGCATTCTTTTGTGAGTATATACTTGCTACTTAATATTTCATATTTTAATATTTGTCTTTAATTATATTTATTTTTCTCAGGGTCAGTGACAGTATTATCGAGCCACTGAGCAACCACCTCCCTCTTTTTGCCCCTCCAACCTCCCTCCGCCAAGCTACATACATCTTGTATCAATGGAGAAAGTGCACCAATAACTTAATAGGCTGCCTAATCTAAGTTTTTTCCATCACTCTTCTAAGAACTACATGCAGATGTTAAGATTTACATTAATCAATGCTTCATTTTTTTTCACCTTAATAAATAGTTAGAATATTTATGTTGTAATCTGTGTAAGTAATAAAGAAAAGTACCTTTTCTTCAGCTTCATTTGCAGAATAAATCTGTTCACTATTGGTAGTATTTTAAGGATCTTGCTCTCTGGAACTTTTTTGTTCTGGCTATCTAATACAGATATGCAGCTGAACAATTTTATTGCAGTAGGAACATTTGGGAATAAGCTATTATTTATTTTGAACAACAGTTGCAAAGGTTTTGTTAAGCTTTCTCCCAAATTTTTCATGTGACTTTCTATTTCATTTCTTTTCAAATACTGAAGTTGATGTTATCTTTTTACTTAGAGCACAGAGTCAACCTCAGATTTTCAATTTTATTTTCATCTTTTTTCAAGATATATTCCCAAACATTGGAAAAGCTCACTTACATCCCTGGGAAAAGTTACATGAAAGTAAGACCATCTAGTTTTGAAAAGATTGTGGAAAGAGCAACATATTTATTTTTCTATGTTCCTATTCCCTTCATTGTGGCATTAAGTTGGGTATTTAGCTAACTTATAAAATCAGAGTTTCAGGAGTTCTTTTATTAACTTTTTACAAGGGTAAGTTTAAAATGGAAACAATTTTATAAAGCAGCTTAACAACTGAATGAATTATTTCTACTGTCTAGCTCATGTTGTTTATAGCTGAATTCATTGTCTTTAAACACCTTCAAGTAATTTAGTAATTGAACCTTTTCAGTTCTTAAAGTCATTACTGAATTAAGCTGATAAAACTAGTATTTTGCCATGACAAAAAATCTTCAATTTGTGATATTGTTAGGTCATGACATGGCCGTACATAGTTTATCGAAGCAAAGTGTAGGCGAGTTGAAAATTTACATTCTCTTATAATGTAATTTATAAATAATTTTAAAAACACATTTTTCAGTCAACAACTACTTAGATTATAAGATATTCTTTTACTTACAATTCACGTGTATGTTGAATGCAAAAGCCTTAATTTAAAGTCCTTAACGACAATCAAACTACACAAGTACCGATTGACTGAACGTACATAACACTAATAAGTAGACTTGTCCAAAATTATTCTATGAAAAAAATGAAGTGGAAGGGAGAGGCAAATGGGAGACCTACCACTGTTAAGACAGGAAAGGAAAACAATGAAGGAGATCATTCACATTTACTCTGAAATATTCTCTAGATGCCCTCCTCCCACCTTTGTTGTTTATAGCTGAATTCATTGTCTATGTACAATTATATCTATCTACTATTATCTGGACTTAGTCATTAGTCATTGTCCACAGGACATTTATAACACCCACTTACTGTCACAAGTTATAAGATGATGCTTAAACTATAATCTCAGAAAATTTGTCCACTCAAAGAAGGGGTCTGGGCGTAAAGAATATTAATATTTCATGCTTTAAAACTTAAAACAAATTTCTTACACATGGGATACCTGGGCATTTATCATCCTTGTCACCAGCCTTGACTGTTCTTAGTCAGTTGCTCTTGAACTCGTGAATTGCCTTTCTTTTTTTTTTTTGGCCAGTTCTCTCTTTTAATGTGATGGAGGATTAGAAATTGTTGCGAGAGAATTTTACTTTACAAATCTAGTTCTAGACTTATAAAGTGATTCTCATTAAAAGCTCAAATGCTCTCACTCTGAGCAAGAAAGATGTCTTTGCCACATTCAACAAATATACTAGTTAAATGTCTGTTCTCTTTCTGAAAGAAGTTTCTTGATTAAATAATTAAAGACTTACGACCATATGATGGCCAAATATTATACATTTTGTGATATTAAGAACATAACGTTCGACTTTATGTTGTATCACAAAATATATAGTTTTCGTCCATCATAAGTCTTTAATTATTTGTTTATTTTAATTATATAATGGACATTAAGTGTAATAGAAGTTTCTTGATTCTTGTGAAGTGTTGAAGAGACTGAGGTCCTGAAGAAATATTTCAATTTTATGAATTAATTTCCATATTTTTCATTTATTTGGCACTGTCTATTTCATAGATACTACAGATGAGAACAAAATTCTCTAATTACATCTATTGTCCACTTAAGAAGGTTGTTTATACTAGTTAATAGTACAAAAATATCCTATTTTTACAACCTGTATATATTTGACGTATTAATTGTTATAAATACTCAGTCTTTAAAAAGTTAAATTTTTATACTTCATAAAATCATGATAGATGTAAAAAAATTCAGCAATTTTTTTGATGTGTGTGCTCTGAACAATTTTTAGGTATAAGGACAAAGAAACAGGAATACGCTGAAACGAGAAATCATTAATTTTCATACTTCAATTTTTGGTATCCTTTAGTTCTATCGAATTTTGTTATACTGCAGAAATTTTACAAACCGTTTGTGGAAAACTTAACTAATACTTTCATTGCTCATTATGCTTTAAAATAAGAATAGTGCAGATTTAGCAAAGTCGTAATTGTGTTGTAGGGGAAATGAATGACCAAACACTGTATCCTATGGGGAATCTTGAAAAACATAAATAGCAGGGTTTTTATTATTATTATTATTATTATTGGTTCTACCCAGTCAAATATGTTGTTAAAATGAGGTGAAGAGATTAACTGCATACATTATCTTTGTACCCCTTATGACTTCAAATGTCGACGGCTTCATTTTTTTTTAAATCACCACTTGTCAAAACCCAATATTATTATTAGATTGAATAGCTATCTACACGAGAAGAGTTACGTTTGATTTCTCAGTAAAATCAGAACAAAAGCTCAAGTGGGAAGTTGTTTTTTGCTTCCTACTGCAAGTTCTCTATGAAATACATTCACAAGTTATTTTGGTTTATTTCATTGGTATCTACTTCTAGCCTTCTCTTTAGTATGCAAAACGAACTTTATAAAGAGAAGGAATATTTACACAACTTAACAGTATTTTAATAACACCAATTTAAATAAAGCTTCTACAAAATAGATTAAAGAAATTATTTAATACATGAAAGTTAAAATGATACTTGCAGAACAGTTACAGAAAAAGAATAGTTTTCTAATCAAACTTGATTCAAATTGTTTATGAATTTAAATATCATCAAAATACTAAATTACCCATGAAATTGAAAAATTGTTTATATTATGTTACATAAGGTAATCCACAATCGTAGGGCATCCGCAATATTGAGATTAAAATGACACTAGCTTACCAAACTCTTTCACTGATACCCATGTCAAGGATGTGAAGAAGCTGGTACTCTGCTATCCTAGGGCATCTGCCATATTGAGTTTAATATTACATCTCGTAGCTTATTGTGTACTCCTGTAGTAAAAGAACCATCTCTGATAGAAGGCTGCAGCCTTTGTTGTGGGAATGGTGGGATTTCTGTACCAGACAGGCCACTTGCTACCACTCCCATTAATGCATAATGCACTGCTGTTCCTTTTTTGAAACTGGTAAAGTGTAAAGTCGAAGTACCATTTTTATAAAAGTAAGGTAAAGCTTTCTTTTTTTAAAACTCTTTGTTCAAACAAAACTTCATATTTAGGTGAATTTAAAAGTACATAATATTTCCAAAATGACAAAAAAGTTAACATTAAAGTGAGGTTTAAATACATTGTGTTCAATATTGAGCAAAGAAAAAAATGTTTCAATCTAGCGATAAACGTAAGTGGGTGTAAAGTGGATTATAAAATAAAAATTAACACAATTAATAAAGACAAATTGAAATAAAAAGCTTAAAAGCTGGGTTTCATTTCTTATTTCTAGTCTTCAGTTTTCTTTCTTTCTTCTGGATCCATCATTTTTATTGGTTTACCATAGTCACTCAGATACGCCCATAAATCAGGTAACAACTTTGGCACTAGATTTTTCATTAAATAGGTGTATCTCCTGATTTTACAAAAAATTGCGTTACTTATCATCGTATTGTTTAGTGAAAGTATCAGTAATAAGATTTTTTTATGCAAACATGACTTTTCTGAATGAGTTCAATTTGAACACGGGATGGCACAAATTCACTCACCAAGCACACAGCATTTTTTTTTATTTATTTTTTTGTAATTTAAAACACTGGATATATTCTATTTTTTAAGAACTGTAATTACTGGTAGAATGCAAGTTTGAAAATATGGTACTTCTTTTGTGCCATACATCAGGAGTGTCTTAAAACTAAGGTAAAACTCAGATAAGAGTGCATTTGTATCATTGGTAAAGTGATGATAAACTGGACGAAACTGGCCAGACTCTCAGCCAGGGCCAACTTAGGGATTTAAGTGCCATAGGCAGATAATTTTGTTCCAGCCCCCTTCCCTCAAAATGGATTGTACTTAGTAAATGTTCTCTTCAAGGTAAAACTGTCATATTTTTTGGTTTCTTACCTTTCATACATATTTTGCTGTAGATATTAGTTTGTGTGTTTCACAACTAACAACTAATTATTTAATTTTGACTTTTGATTCTTGGGTTCCATGAATTACCAACACAAAAGCAAAACAATATTATATCTAAGTTTTAAGAAAAACTCACTAACTAGTGTATGGAACACGAATTGAAATTTAAGATCAGTGCAATACAATTTTTTGATTCTGCCAAGTTTTTACAATGATTATTTCATCTAGGCTTATAAAGTAGCATTAAAATATAAAGATGAGTAACATTTAAAACATGTCACAAATCGATTCAAACTACTTCATGGACTAATATGTTAAGTAGTCAATCATAACAGTTAAGTTAATGGTATGTAATTATTATGGTATGGAAGTAACAAAGAAACCGAATCATTTGGGTTATAATAAAAAATAAATAACTAGCAACATTGTTTTATAAGTACAATGTAATTACAAAATACCACATTTTGATGTAAAAGCAACTGAACTGTCAAGTTCTCATATACATAGTTTTTACACAGAATTTTAAAAAAAAAGTTTTTTTCTGGTTTTGGTTGTAGCACATTTTGGGATTGTGTTTGATATCCACCTATTGCATCCCAAAAAACCTCGTACCCTAGACTAATGGTAAATTGGACCCTGCTCGTGATATTGCCAGTTCTTGCTGACCACAGCTATTTACTAAATACAGGTGGTTAAGACACTACTCATCAGACCTTTTTCATTTGATACTGTGACATTCCTATTGTCATCAGGATCAGAGCTACGTGCAAATTTTCAGCTGCATTTATATAACAGAAAGCAGGTCAAGTTTTAACAGTTAATCAGAAATTAATGGCATTTTCTGGAATAAAAGAACAGCATGCAATATATCATTTTGACTGGAATACTGAATAATTGACAAGATCTAAAACACACATCTCATGACATGAATGTGTAAACTTTTACGTGGTCCTTAATTTCAAAAATAAGAGTCTAAAATAAACAAATTAAGACTTCAGCCAGTAGAATTACTGGTTATTTTATAATATGGATACAATCTGATGTAAAAACATATTTAATTCTCCAATAGAATATTAATTGAGTGATGTTGGTCACTCAAAAAAGTCCAAGTGAATTTATGTGCATGGCCAACATCACTCAATTAATATTTTTGTGTGGGTACTCCATTGTAAGTTCCCAAAGTATTTTATTTCGTAAGTCACTCTTATTCTTTTTTAACATACGACATAATCAGTCAAATTGTAAGTAAACGCCTTATTTTGGTAACAATTTCTTTTCCTCCTCAACATGAGTTGACTGTCTTGGTCACAAAGCTTGAAAGTGAGTCATCCATGACTGTCGTGGAATTGAAATTATAACAAAATTTCTTTTCTCCCCAACCCCCCCAACTGTCTTCCAAAACACCAAAAAATTACAAAAGTTATTTGTGTTGAAAAGAATGAAGATTGCCCATGAAACTCCAGCAATTGAGTAACATATTAACCCGTATAATTCGAGAAACAAGTTCATTGCATTTTATCACTAATCGAACAAACAACATATCAATGTGGTAATATTCTATTTTCTAACATTAATTAAATTCTTTTGCCGCAGTTGTGCATATAAATAATAGGTTATGAAACATTATAACCTTACAAGTCTTATAAATTTTCATAACTAACAAGGAAAAACAAATTAGATATTCTGTAAAAGCAACCTATGTAATAACACTGAGGATTAATGAAACCATTATCACCAAAGAAACTTCCACTCGCTTCTTATTTAAGCTTAACTGCTTAACATTGATTAAAATCTTTTACTACACTACATATTAAATAAACACAAAATCTTTCGCTCTCCACGAGACGCCCTCTAAAAAATAGTTCAATCAAAGAAGCACATGATTATCATTAATAAACATTAACAAATTAAATACATTAGAAAAATTTACATACCTAAATCCTTTCTTTGCAGAAATCCTTCACGTTTACAAATTATCAAATAATTTTACTCTTTCCTTAAGAAATAACATTTACTTGTCTGCATTCAGTTGAAATAAATTTTCCGCTCCCAACGAGCAATTCACGCAAACAAGCTTTTAAACAGCATTGTCACAGAAAATATTCAATATTTAAAATCGAAACTCAAACATCAACTAAGAACCATGTATATAAAGAGTTACGGGTAGTATTAAGAACAATATAGGCAAGGGAATTGAGGCCATCTACATCATATCTTTCTTTCCCAGATAACAAATTTGAGATACGTGCCTCACTAGGTTTTTCCTTAGAATGAGGTAACATAGTGTACCGAGCAACTTCTGGTGAAAAGCGATAAATTGACAAACCTTTGTGGTGAATGCGTCTGTGAAAATCATCATCTTCCCCTCCCCAACCAAAAAACAAATTGGAAAATCCATTTACGAATGCAAATTGTTTTTGCAGTATTGCAAGGGCACCTCCAGCTAACTCTTCATAAGGTAAATTATATCTAAATGTGTTTAAACTGGAAGACATATGCCGAGGTTGATGTGTGCAAGCATATATGTTATTTATTTTCTGTGGAATTAGGTCAACATCATGAAATATGAAACAGTGATATGAAAATAACTTCAGGGCTTCCACATATCCTATGTTCAATAGTTTGCCTCGATTAAATCCCTTTTTCCTACATTGTTCCACTACAATAATTTGATAATTAAGCATCTGTTTTTGAAGAAAAGGATGCATATATGAAAGAAATATTTTGAGTTGGAATTCACGGTTCCGAAAAGGTACAATGATTGCAACGTCAAAGAGAGATGTACAGTGTTTGGGTTTCCAGGAACCCCCTGGCTTTATCTCAAGTTTAGAATGTAGTTCACCAAACTCTTGAAGGTCAACTTTCATATTTGGAAACATTAATGAATTATTAAATTTATCCCATATTAAAACCGGGCATTCTGGCAAATTTCCTTCTTGTATCAATTTCTCAGCCGCAGGAGACTTCTCCAACTCTTCCATAATGCCATCCTTTGATAAAAATGAATAATACGTTGCAAATCTTCGAGGATCTATGCAAAGAAACAATAGAGAAAAACAAAGTAAAATACACACAATTTTTTTAAGTAAATGAATACATGAAACTAGTTCTTTTCTAATCATATTCACAAATCCTTGAAAAAGTGTGAACGGGACTACAGTAGCGTTTCTTTACATGAATTACTTAACATAACATTTTGCATCTAACCAAGCAGCATTTAACGCACTAGCACTAAACAACACATCAAATATAACAAATGACACAGAAGGTAACATCCATTTCAGTATCAACATCTAAAATTAAGTTTTCTTAAACCAAATGACAATGCCATAAATGATAATTATTTTCCTTCTACTTGTATATTTTATCTTACTTGACTCATCACATTTTCTAACAGGAATTGTTTATTCCTGGCAAAACATACACATTTATCACTTAACAATGGCATTCAGGCACAGAGTGTTCCAAACAAAATGAAGTACACTTTAACTTCACTGAGGAAAACATGATTATTCTAAGTATCAAAAATTAAATTTCACACAGCCAATAAGCAAACATGTTAGGTCCTTTTCCTACACAATAGTTGCAAACAGTATTCCATCTGCGAAGCAGCCAGCTCAACACCAACACTGTTCAGATTACTTACTCTTTCTGTAACACAATTTTCAATTCTATCAAAAACAAATCGATATAAACATTTAAAAGATTCTTTTAAAACTACCTACCAGGATGAGACATTTAGGTCATTGCTCTGAAACACCTTCGAAATTTGACTCGCTTATAGTGAAACACTAAGCACAGAAAATTCTTCATTTCGCGTATCATCCAGAAATATTATCCGGACTCAAGTGACATCATGGGGTCATCCAAATAGAATGACTATCGCCAATGAGCAACTAATTAGTGCACACATTTTAAATTTACGTACAACTGTTAAGGAAATGGCGATTGTAGTACATTATCAGCACTGCTAAACAAAGAGTTCAACAGACTTCACAACTATGAGCTTAAAACACAGACGTTCAGTGAATGTTTTAGAGTTATCAGTTTTCTACCAGGCTAAACCACTCGGCATCGCTTCGCCATCTTTTTGGGCACCTTTTAAAGAACGCGCTACAGCGCAGCCGAAAATTCCCTTTCGCGCAGACACGCGCGTGCGCGGACTGAAAAGTGACATCTCATGACATCTCACGTGAATGGTACTCAGTGTTGCCAACAACAGTATTATCTCAATTGTAGATCGCGAAAGCACGTTGAGTATAGAGACTTGAAGGTCTCTACATCTCTTTACATGAAGGTCTCTAATTGAGTATACAGACCTTAATTAAGAGAGAACCGTCAGCCATCTCACCAACTTAAGAGCACTTAATTTCATAAGTGCCATATTTACTATGCATAAATTCTCATTGTCCCCTTGGTGTCTGTTGTCTCTGGATGCTTGCCTCTTATTGGCATAGACATAAATACAAATGGACTCAGCGGTCTTACGTATTGGTTGTGCTCAGGGGAAAACGAAGTTTAGTTTCTCCATCTCTCTCGCACATCGACTTGAGTGGGGGTACTTGATTTCCCTCTCTGACTGCTACGCAGGCGCGGATGCAAGGGGGAGGTCATGGAGTTCATGACCCCCCTGCCCCCATAAATCCCAAAGACAATGTGGGTCTTAGTCGCGGAAAAGCGTTTGAGATTTTCAAAAAGGTTGACGCACTTGAACGATTTTCAATCAGTAATTAGTACTACTGTATTTTTATAGAAAATATTGAGCAACATCAAGCGTGCCCTACCAGTGGGTTCGACAAAGAGGCGGCGATAGTGATGCCATTATGGTTGTGAGAGTGGGTGTATGTGTGAAATCGTGGAAAGAGAGTCGTCTTCGGAGGTCCAACGGTTATGAATGGCGGTTGTGTATTAGCGGATCGCTGCTCGGTGACGTTTTGCGATGCTGCAGTATATGTTATCGTACGAGGGTCTTAAGCCATGATAACTAGAGAGGTATAAAAATCTTCCTTATAAATTATATTAATTTGAGAGTACTCCCTCACTATTTGATCACATTATATATTAACATTAGTAGCACATTGTTGATGTCACCAGTCCGTGGCGGAAGAATAAGGCCGTGTCCTGCGTGGGCGACAAACGCAAGCGACAACTTCCAGTGACAATATTCAAACGCTTGTAGTTACGAGTCTGTCCTAGATGAGCGACACCGACACTATAGCGCTACAAGCGTGACATTCGACGACGCTTGAACTACAAACATGCTTGAGTCATGTAACATTCGTTTTCATTTAAGATACCATTAAAGTCGTCCGGGGTAAAATGTGCGGAGCACACTCTCGTACTTCGTGCGACCCGCACACCCGTCAGGCCAAGACAATTTATCCATTGTCGTCGTCTACAAGAGAATGTAAGAAATATATTTGTAAATAAATAAGCAACAATAATCGCAGCAAAGCGACTGAGATAAGTACGTCTGCCCACGCGGGCAGTGGCGCTGAGGCAACAAGAATTACTTACCTTTCTGGTGAGGCAGGGAATGTCATGAAAGTAATGTCCGGGGTGCCAACTGTGTTGAAGCACCCAGCAAACAAAAATCCGCGACATTACGTTTAGTTGGCTACGAATGTCGGCTAAGGTACAGTACTACGTACAGCAGCGCACGCAGAATGTAATAAACAAAGGCAAACACTAGCAGCCAATAGGAGATGGGTGAACACGATCTTGCAGCCATCTATTGAGCGCTACAGTAAATATCTAGAGATGAGTAGATGGTGGCGATGTCTGGTTAATTGATGCGCACTACTACAAGCTTCA
This sequence comes from Laupala kohalensis, assembly GCA_002313205.1. NCBI lineage: Eukaryota > Metazoa > Arthropoda > Insecta > Orthoptera > Trigonidiidae > Laupala > Laupala kohalensis. The sequence goes on from NNCF01128038.1 coordinate 297,397, forward strand.
AACCTCAGACGTTATCCCCCTATCTTCTTTCCTCACCCTGGGCATGGTGGAATTAACTTAAGGTGTCACGTTGCGCATCTGAGTGGAGAGAGAAAAGCGTCGACCAATCATTTTTCAGTCAAAACTGGCTATGAAGATGCGCGAAGAGCAAACACGGCCAGGGATTACGGCACTGGTGGTGCTAATAACGAGATGATGCGTGGTGGGAAATGAAGTTTGCAATAAGTATTTGTGTTATTGACACCAGTTTTAAATGATAAACCCACTAATTTTATATTACACATCGTCCTTACAAGTAACAGGATTTATTTTACTGTGACCACTTGACAACAAATTCACCCACTATTTACGAAAGTTTTCGTCTTTAAGGAAAGTCAAATATTTTGTCATTGCTAGTGCCATGCGTACTGCGAGTGTAATTACGGCAGTTCGTTACACAACAAGACGGCAATATGAAACTAGTTGCTCCACAAATTAAATTATTAATGAACGAGTCACTCTCCTCCACGACAAATCCAATTTAAACGACATGCGCTCGAACCTCGTGTCACGTGGTATTTTTTGGCTGACGTTTGATTGGCTTGAACTGCGCATCGTCGGNGCAACGACTTGGGCGCAGCAGTCAGTGACGGGGAATCTAGTTCTCCCACCTAAGCCGATACGCAAGAGAGACAGAGACACCTCACATCGTTTTCTCCTTCGGACAATCGGTGCATAAGATATATGTCGCAACCCGATAGTACAATCAGCCTCTTTATAAAGAACCGGCCGATAATCAATGAAACAGTTATTCTATAAGGTGCCTGAAGATTTTCAGCCTCTTTATAAAGTGTCTGACCTTCGCCACCCATTAATAAAATGGACTTCTTATTTATTATCTGGCTAAACATTTTCAGCTAGTTTATAAAGAGGCTGACTCAGCCGCCTGTATAGGGATTCATATTTCAATAATAATAATTGTTTATTCCTTCAATAATACAATGTTTTTAAAGATTGAATTGTAGGAATTAATAATCAACATCAAGTATAACGGTGGTCATGTTGAGAAAAAAGAGTAATAATAAAATTTTACAGAATTACTTTTTTCAGTCTTACTTTTCAAAACTACAAATAAAATGAGCAGCCACTGCAATACATGCTTTTCTGCTACGATAGAATTGTCAATGGACACTCACTTTCTTATGTTATGAACATAGTTTGGGTAATTAGGTACTGTTGTTAATGCTGTCTTAAAATGCTAACAAGAAAGTTTGAGTCGTTGAAATCATTGAGCTAATTTTTAATTTTACTTACAAATATTTTTGAATTTGGACTTAATTTAGATTTAATATTAGGCAACTGGTTGAAACATTTTGGGCCAAGATTAACAAATGTTTTAACAAAGAAAGATTAATTACCTTTGGTCTAACAAATTGTTCTTGCGCTGCACTGCTAATAGTGTAATATACATTTTCCGTGACCCTGTTGCCCCTTTTTAATAAAACAATCTCAAAACTTTAAAAATAAATAAATATTTGATTGGTAAAATTCGGACGTTTTTGAAATCTTGATCAGTGTTACCTCTTGGTCGTATAAATATTCGAATAAAATATTTCTGCGTTACAAACAATTTGTTAATAGATTTAATAACTTTACCGTACAGATTCCCTAAGCCTTCATTGACTCTAAAACACATTACCCAAAATTGTTCTTGGGTCAAGAGTACCACAATCTAGTTTTGATACTTCAACGGGAACATAGACACCTTTGCTTAATGTTGGACATTCTTTGTTGCTCAGCTCAACCATTTTCTAGGGTGCTCTTTTGATACCTCTTAGTGTATCTTATTGTCCAGCACTAATTCGTTTTTCCATAATGCAAATATCACATTATTTTACTTCTATATCCTTCACAATTGGGATCTGGAGAACCACAAATCACATAGACAGGATAATTATTTTTTTTGCGCTTGAGTTGTTACTTTTTGGCAAATTATAGAAACGATTTCTTAAGTTTCTTTGCCTACGTTTTCCCGCGCATTAATATTACATTGGCAAAAATTTCCTTCGAAACGTTTTGCAAATCTGTACTTGGCGACAGCTTGGCTGGATCACTTTCTGTCAATTTTTGACCATTGTTCTGCACTACATGATCTTGCCGTATTATGTCTTCAGATTCAGTCACGTAGTTAAATATCCTCTCCTCTTAATTCAATAGCAAAATTTCCAACTCTTCTTCAGCAGAAATTTAATTTAATAAATCAGATGGAATAACGCCCAATCCACTTTTGGGTCACAACCTAATAAAGTTCGACACGGGCATTTTTTGATTACTCTAAGAAAAAAAAGTTTTTCTGAAACAGGACAAATAGCATCCGATAGGCCAGCTTTTAGAACCAGTTTCTTCGATCCAACTTCGCAACATATTTTCGATATCCAGATTGGATCTTTCTACTCTGCATTGAGACTGTGGGTGTCTTGGTCTGCCATGAAAAATTTTATCCGGCTATCCAGCAAAAGACGTAATCATTCAGAAATAATCGCAGCAGTAAATTCACGGTCGTTATCGCTTTGTAATATATGCGGGGCACCGAATTCCAAAAATTAAATTTAAGCAACTTCACAAGCTCTCTTCGATTCCAATGGTCTCACATGCACGAATTTGGTAGCGAAATCTTGATAATTCAATAACCATCTGAATTTACCATTGAGTACCGATTAAAAATCAGTTAAATCCACTTCCTCCTTGAATTGAAATCTTTTCGTATAACAATTTCCTTTCGATGGCTGCAACATTTTTTTCTGACAAACTGGACAAAACGTCAAAAATTGTTCTGCAATAGATTTTGGAATAAAAACACTTTTTTTCAATTAATTCATTAATTATTTCCCGTCCTCCACGTCCACATGATTGATGAACATTGTAAATTTTTTCGAAATATTCCTCGCAAGGTAGAATTTGTACAAAGAGGTATATTTGGTAATGCAATTTTACTAATAAGATTTCATATTTCGGTCGTTCATTATGTCATATTTAGATGAAAAATAAAACTCTAATGGATTTCATTTTCCTTTCTCTCAGCTTACAATTTTGGAACTTTAATAATATATATGACACATTAAAGTGATGTATATTCAGAATGGAGTTTACAGTATTGGTACTTCTGTAGGTACACTCCAAAATTGATATTCACGAAGTCAAATTCTACGTAAAACCATCAATTTTGCGGGCGCAATGTTAAATACGCTAATATCTCTCCGAGAATCTGTTTCAGAGTTGAATATATTCGAGGGTCAAGGATATAAAAATGTTAATGCAAATCAAATGTCAGACAAAAAATGTTCCTGCTCTAAAAAAATTGAAATCTAATTCTTGATGGAATGGTAGTTCTTCTTACTATAATAAATGAGAACTTCATATCACTTTATTAATCGTCTCCATTTTTTCCGTTTTCTTCTTCCTCCTCCTCATTCATGAATACAATAGATGGACTAGTTGCTAATTAATGAAATGAGTATAAGCATGTGGAAAAAAGTAATCAACTTATTTAATTCAATGTGCGTACTCAATAGCTATATATCTAATGATTTTAAAAATTATTTATCGTAATTTTCAAGTACGAATCAGCCTTTGCGGATTATAAAACACGCACGTAATACAGAAAAAAATGTATTTTAGTATTTTTAAAAATATTTTCAAAAATCTAATCACCACAGCTTAACAACAAACATCACTAATTTATCTCCATATAATTTAACAATATGCTTAATATTTATGTTTTAGCGAACAAATCCATTAGAATGGATATTAGAGTCAATAGAAGCTTAGGGAATATGTACCGTAAAGTTATGGAATTTATTGAAATATTAATCCCTATATACTCCATTGTCTCGTAAGTTGACGTTAAAATTTTCCATATTCAAAAATTGTTACTATTCAGCATTCCAAAATATTCAGTTCTTTCGAAAATTAATTATTTAAAGTGTTTCATATTATATAACCATTGCTTTTCTCAATAGTTTGAAAAAAATATTATTTCGAATCTACTCTGAAAAACTGCACTGGGGTGTCAAACGCCCTAAGGAAAAAGAAAATCGATTGGATATTGCGTTCAAAAGATAAAAATAAAAACAAGTACACCACCTGAGGGTTAAAAACATGCAATGGTAGTGAATTATTTAAAAGGTAAGAAAAAATTCGTATTAATGAAAATGGTAAATGCCCATTATATGAGTTAATTCTTGAATCCTAAAGCCAATATTGTAAAATTGTTACCCTTATTCTGAATACAATCCAGTGTATGAAATACATGTTATTGAGAAACCGAAAATTCTCCATTCTATTATCTGGCGGCCAAGAGTCAGCCTCATTATAAACTGGCCGAAATGCTCAGTCAGATAACAAATAAGAAGTCCATTTTATTTACGGGCGGCGAAGGTCAGGCACTTTATAAAGAGCGAAGTGGATATTCGCACAACTTGTGTAAATATCGAACTCGCTGTGGGCTTTCTATTTCCCCAAGTTGTGTGAATAGCGATACAGTTCGTCGCTAATATCTAGGTTGATATGAATTTTAGGATAAAAAAGACCATCTTTTGAGTCCTATTTTCTGTTAAAGTATAACGTTTTTAAAAGATGGATTAAAATATTACGTTTACACTGCGAAGTGCTCAGTAAGCAAAATTCTTCTTAAGTTTTTATGACACTCCTTACGGGTTTGTTTATCAAATTTTCGAATCAATTTCAATAATTAAGGAATTTGTGGCAGATTTCAATCCCATATTGAGTTTCATTTGAATTTAAAATATTTCGTTAAATATCACTACCCAATTCAGATAGTCATTCATATCCTTATAAAACATGCAATTCGGTCACATACCCTCGTGGCTTAGTCTGTAGCGCTGTGGCGCTTGTTTTGAATGTTACGTCTGCGAGGTCAAACCCGCCTTTTTATAAACTCCTATTTTTGTTACAAGTCTGTAGTAGACTACGCAACTTGTGCGATTAGCGAACCCGCCGCTTCCTTTCTATTTCCACAACTTGTGCAAATATCATCAGCCTTATAAAGAGACTGAAAATCTTCAGCTACTGAATAGAATAACGGTTCTTTCAGCGCCTAGGCTCTTTAAAAAGAAGCTGCTTTACTATCAGTCTATATTTATAATTAATTTGTACATAATTATTATATATATTATAATTTGTACATAATTATTATATACATTATAATTTGTACATAATTATTGTATTAAATATATATGTATAATTAATTTGTACATAGTTAATTAAATTTTTTGGGATATAATACATAAGAATATTTGTAGGCTAGCGGAATTTTACCGGGAAGTGTCGTTTGGAGAAGGAAAGAGAGGCCTGGTTGAGAGGGTCGGTGTGATCGTCCTTCTTTGAACAGCTGTCGTAAATTTGGCACGTGGAAGGGGGCAGCCCTTTACACACTTCCGGCTTCGATAAGCTAAAAGGAGAGTGGAGAGGGGTAGAAAATAACGAACAGCGCAGACGAAATGTAAACAATAATGGGACGGAAACGTTCGTGGTTTTTTGAAAACAAAGACTGGTCAGTTATGGAGTGACAAACGATAATCCGCATACGCAGCCGTAGTTAAAGGAAATGGAATAATACCTAAAAGTAGGAATGGAGTTTTTTAGTGTAAACATCCTAACGAGGAAGGATGCTCGTGTTCTGAATAGTAATAAAAGTTAATGCGTGCGCAGCCACAAATTCTTGAGATGGGTAAAGTACCGGAGGGTGAAAACATATGATAAATAGAGAAAACAGACCAAATGCCAGAGATGCTAAATATCGAGTATTGCTATATTAATAAATTTTAAAAGCTGTACCTGGTTAACATCGCCGAAGGAATACATTGAAAAATGTGAAGCCTGGAGAGTTGGAAATTTCCTAAGAGCAATGGTGGTGGTTGGTCGAAAACCAACAAATGTCACTAGACGTGTTACCAATCAAGATAGTCCTACGTAAGGGTGAATAAAAATTTAATTGGACTAAAGAAGTCATGTGACTTTTGGTAAGAGGGGCACAGGACGTTTCTGGAAACAGAGTGGGGGTTGAGTTAATAAAATAGCATGCGCAGAGAATTGCGAGATAATTCTGATAGAAATTTTCAAGAGGATTCTGATAAAAATTTTCGTGGTCACTTTTTAGAGATCAGTCTGACAGAATTTTTCGTAATCATTCGGCCAGAAATTCTGGTAGCATTCGGATTTGACTTGAAGATCACTTATTCAGAGATCTTGCAGAGATTCAGAAAGAACTAGTACTCTGACTGCAGCGCCGTAATAGTTGCACTTTATCGTTTTTAGAGTTTGAAGATTCTCGACTTAAAATTTTTCGGGTCTGTGGCATTACAACCACTAAGTTACTACATGAACATGGTGTTTTTCTGGCGCTACAACTTGTTTAGTTAATTAGTCTGAAAAATTAAACTCAGTTTGGAAAAACATGCACTTGGAGTGTGCGGAGTCTTCACGGCGTCGGCTGTCAGCTGGGTCTTTAGAGGAACGAGAGGGGTGAACCAGACAACGTCGTTGACCGCTCCAGCAGTAGGAAGGGCAACAGTTGTGAGCAGGCTGTGAGGGACGGTGACTGGCATGAATGAATCCATGGCGCGATGTCAGGGGCACTGACCTTGCTTCCTCAGTTTTTGACGGTCAACACATCATCAGGTAATGATGTTGGAAGCAACCAACTTGTCTTATGGCTACTTTGTGAAAGAAGTTTATGTGCAGCAATTTTACAACTTAAAAGCTTAGTCCAGAACTTTTGGTTTAATAATGTTGAATTAATTTTGGAAGGCAAAGAAGAAAGGCATTAAATAGAATCATTGTATTTAATTCAAATGTTAGTGGTAGAAAAATGGAGTTATTAAATGATAATTAAGTAAAAGAGAGGGAAAATGGCTATGAAAGGTGTATTGTATTGATTTAAAAGATAGGGAGAGAGCATGTATTACGATGAATATGTTTTCTGTGTAATTTACTCTGTCTTTGAATACATTGAACCAATGTTATTTCAAACTACGGCGTTTTCCTGTAAGGAACCCTGTGTCGTCCTCACCTCATTAAGGGTGGAACCTACATCTAAATTAATGTACAAAACAGTGGGGGCTTTCAGCAAGCCGGAATAGTCATAAAGGTAAGGTGTTACTACTACACTATTTTAAAGGTGTGATTTAGTTACAATTAGCTTGCCTAACGTGGGGCTTGTTTTTTAGGATCATACACTATACTATTTTCATTTTATCATCATTCAATGGTGTTGCAAGTTAAATTTTTGTAAAGCTTACCCACTACACCACCCCGTTTAGGTTCAATATATTGTAAGAATCTATTAATTCTTAATTAGAGTAATGAGAATTATGGCAAGTAAAATGTTTCGTAAACGAGCAGAATCGTAACGGTGATTTTTGCTACGCAGCTGCGAGGGAAAGTGACTGTTGTGAAGGGTGCAGGGTTTCGTATTTTGTTGTTCGGAGCCTAGTCCGTCGAATTTTCACCTGGCCACAGACGATGCAAACTTTCCTCCTCTTTGAGTAAAAGATACTCAAAAGTAGTGAGTTAAGAACATAAATACTCAATTCATGTCGGAATAGATCCTAGCTTCAAGATAACCCTCACTTTTTCTGCATTGCGATCGGGGTTGGAGTAGCAGGAACCCTCGAAATGGAGAGAGCATAGAAAAATAGTCTTCCATTTCGGGAGTGTAACATCAGGACCAGTGCAGTCTATCGATTTTTGAAATATTAACATTTTTAAGCATTTTGCTAGTCGGAAATTCCCAAGGAGATTGAGGGTCGGGCCAGTCGCCGCCAAATAAGGAAATATACCCACCACTAAGCCTTCCCGTTCATTGTGTAGAGGCTGAACAATTTCCATCTACTTCTGAAAATTGAGTAGGAATGCCCTCAGAAGAATGTTGCAGAAGCGCGTGGCGAGTGTGAATGGAATATTTCCAGCGGATGTAAAAATAATGGTCAGCCCGCGAAGGACGCTGGCATATCGGTGAAGACGCAGTGTTCTCAGAAGCTGAGGGGTGACCAAGATGATGTAGAGTGCTCAGTGCGTTAGCGAGGGCGTGATCACGTGACCTCCGCTTCTGTATATATTGGGATGATTGAAGATCTTCAAAGACTTTCAGACTTCAGACTCTGCGGAGTGTATGGAAGTACCCAGGTTATTTGGGATGTGACATGGTTAGTTTTTGTCGTCAGACCACTGAGAATCGCTGCGGTAATTCTATTACATTGCTATTAGGCGCGAATGACGTAACTTGGATCAGTTAGTTATTTCGGGATAGCAACTTGTAAATTTTTGAGATTCGGATAATCTGGGTAGATTTCAGAGTTAATAGATAACACTAGTATTTATATCTGTGTAATAGGTGTTGCTTTCAGATAGCAATAACTCTGTAATAACGAATTCAAACTTGTATTTATGATTTGAGAATTCGTTCAAATTTGTAAATACGCAGATTTCAATTTAACTTGTATTAAAGGAATATTTTATTGTTATTACACGTGTGTTGAATTGCTGGGGAAACCCAGCTGGTGGCAGCGATCTCTACCATAAGGGTTGGGGTTTATGGTTGAATCCCGCTTCTACCCAAAAAATACCCACATCGCATCTGGGATTGTAGTGTGCCGTAACAGGGAGATTCCACTATCTGCTGGGTCGGAGGCCCAAAAACTCCAACCACCGATCGCACGTACTCATGTGGTTAGCCTTCCCCCAGGATTCGGTGGAAGAATAGATCCTTGTCCTTCCACCTCGTGACCCCACAGAGAGTGCATTTATTACTGTAATATTTCAAAAAATACAATTAATATCCTCATCGAATACGTTAACATACTATACCCACCACGAAAAATAAATTACATACCCGGGCGAAGGCATTTTGACACTAATCCACAAAAAACACTCGTTCACAGCTCGTTCACAACGGACAGTTTCCGTACTCGACCGCAGTCAGCAGCAGTGGCGGTTGCGTTTGTTACCTTTCGAATCAAATTTGTAGCCCCTTTTTACGGGGATTCCCACAAAAGAATAGTTTCTGAAGTGTTTTAACGAGAGCGATCTAGCGATTACAAACGTCACTATTACAGGCTACACTGGCGCTATTTGACGGAAGCTCTAAGCAGAAAAGTCGACCATAGCCACCTATGAAGCGCCTCCCCCAGGTTGAGTTGGTCAGAAAAGTAATCGGTGGTCAGAGCTGGTCAGAGTGGCCCAGTAGGAGCCAGATTTGGATATGGTTGGGGAAGAGTAGAGAAGAGAAATGTGTTGTGCTCACGATACATCTGTTTGGTTTGGAGTGTGCAGAACTTTGATGACTCAGGTTGTGGTTTCGCCCGATGATGTAGAATAATTTTGAGGCATTGAATTCATGTCCGAATGGAAATTTCCGTGACATCTGCTACGGACAGGTGTGAATTAAGATTGTTATTAATGTATATTAATGGTTGTATTTATTTCCTGTTGGCGAAATGACAGTTCAGTATTTCCTTTCGTTCCTCAAGAATATTACGTTCTTCTCGTTTATAAAACTAACCAAGTACCTAATTTACCGGCAAAATGCTGTTCTACACATTCATTGCAAAATTTAAACTCTGGATTAAAAATCATTCTAATTTTAGTCGATAATGTAGTAAACATTCATTGTATGTATGTACGTACTTGGCGAGTCCTCCGACGGTTAAATATTCAAATAATAGTTGTCATGGGGCCAACGGCTTCACGCTATAAGACTATAGCAAAGTTATCAAGTTACGAGATTTTGTGTTTTCAGATGGAGAAAGTCTATCACCAACTTGCCTGGATCAGGTTTCTGAAGAGAGAGCTACAATTTATTTCATAAACATTAATATGAGTGAAGTGACTTTTAATTTTTATACAGAGCCTCCAAAATCAGATTATAGTGATTCTGTGGAAGGTACATTTACCATTGAAGGAGCAGGAAGTGAAGATACCACATTCGGGTAATTGCTATAGAATTTATTTAATTTTTGTATATAATGTTCTTTTCTGAATGATTCTTTGCTATTTTATATGGAATTTAATTATTCTGCTGTTCTATTGCTCATTTTTGTTTGATGTCTCAGACTTGAATTTGCGGTATCGCAATGGTTAAACTTGGTCACCAATGCTGAAAATCTTTTTAGTAAACTTGTAAATAGCAAGTGCTTATCAGACGATGAGAAAAATCAGATTGAACGCTGGTTGTGTTTAAAACAAGAGTGTGAAGAGTGTGTAGGAAATGATGATAAGAGTCTGAGAGAATGTACCACCCGAGTCTTGGAAAGGATAGGTATTATTTGTTGCAGTTAAAGGCTATGCGTATTTTAAAATATTCTTAATGTGTTTACTCAGTGATTTGTGCTTATGTTATGATAGATGAACTAACAGAGTCGGATTTAAAATCAGAAAAATCTTCTGAAATGGAACGGCTCTCATCTTGTAACAGCGTGGAATCAGAATCTGGCCCTGAAAGTGATTTAGAACAGAACCCAGATTTCATTGAGAAACTCGATGGCTATGTAAATAAGTTCAAATTAAAAACTGATGAGAAAATCAATAAATTACATTCCAAATTGGACCCATACGTATTACATGATATAATATTGTCATCTTGTCATCCTCTGGCAAATCAAGGTAATTTTTATTTGACTTATCTGGTTTCAACTTTCTGTGTGAGAAAGCAACTACCTGTTTTACTTACATAATAAGTGTAATAAGTTAGTTATCTTATCCCCGATGAGACTGATAAATTTTGAATTATTTTTTCTTAAAACTTGGTGTGATTATTGATATTATTGAATAATGAAATTTACAAGATGCATCCTTCATTAAATTTCTCTCTGTTACTGATCTAATGTTAGTTTATGCAAGATGATACTTTGTGTAAATGAAGAAATAACAACCTTTCTTTTTTCTTGATTTTCTTGGAGAAAGAAACATTTAACTGTATGGGCTCTAATGACCTAGATGTTGGCGAGCCCTAAAGCCCCAATTAAAAAAAAACAATTAACTTCTTTCATATAAGCCTTAAAATGTATATCTTATTTGAATTAAACAATTTCATCTACATACGTCCTTTTATTGATTTTATTTCTTGAAATTTTCGGAGACGTTTAGCACATTTCTATTTGTTAATATATGCTTACTTTTAAGGCAATGAAGGCATTATTAAAATAATTTTGTAACATGAGTAATATTTTCATACTTTTGTCCGAAATACTGTTTATTTAATTATATCCATGGTTTTGTTTTTGAAGATTTACTTAAGATGAAAAGGAGCCTTTAATTCAACAAATTTTTATTTTCATGGAAATTTTAATAATTTTTTGCAACTCTATGTGGTATTATTTCCACTTCCATTGTGTCTTTTAGGTCAATTTTAATACATGTCCCAATCTTTTACAGATTTTATTGAGCTCATTCTGATAGTTCTTTTCTTTTTCCATTAGCTAATTTGCAGTTTTTCTAAGTTATATTATGTCTAAATTAAGTTATTTATGCTCATATTGCTTTGCACAAGACTTTGCTAGAATTGATGTACCTTTACGAACACATTTTGGGGGACATATTGCCATATTCAGTGGAGCCTGAATTTTTAACGTTTGTTTGTTTAGTGATGTATTTAATATCCTGTATTATCAAGAGCTCACTGGTTTTTTATGAGGAACCCATTCCTGTTGATTTTTATCTGAGTAAACACAATGCAAAATAAAATATTGAAATTTGATTGTGTAATTAAGAACAATGAATTATAATGCAGATTATTAAGAGGGGTTTCACATTTTGTTTCTATGAAGTATTTAGTATGGGATGTCAACAGTATTTGACCTTGTTGGATTTAAAGTTTTATCAAGTTTTATCTCGTATCCATAATTTATCTATCCTCTTAGCTCAAAACAAACTATTGCCATTCAAAACTTGTGTAAGGTACGCTCTATCTCAATAATGTCAATTGTTGTTGCTTCTTTTTGTTTGTCATTGAGGGGAAAGGTTTGATGGTCCTCATGGGAATTGCAAAATCTTTGAAGTAAGGACCTGCTCTTAGAGTGAGCCACCATTGGTGAGCATTTTATTACTGATTTTGGGTTCCCCTTAGACATAACATTTGATGTAGATTCATGGAGTCACATAGTTGTTCCGGTTGCAGGATTCATTGGGGAATGTGATTATTTCATTTGTGGTAATCAGATTGGAAATGAAGAACAGTACTTAAAGTGATTTCCATGTTCTGTTTGTTGAGAACAGTTTTGTGTTCATAAAAGACATTCTACATGATCTTTAAATTTTCATTTTACATTTTGTCTGTTCTGTGGTCAGAACTCTTTAACTCTTGGTTGTTTCTTTGAATCTAAGTACCTTCCTTGTACCTTCTGTCAGATCAATATCTTATTGCTTATGTGAGAAATGTGAGTTTCTGTCATGCCTTGTCGTGCACGAGTAAAAAATTCAATTTTCATAAGAACTCTCAAGTTCATGGTCACCTTCTTTTTAAAATCAGTGGAAGGAGACAAGCTTGGGGGAAAAGTTATATTACCAAAGAAATTTGTGTCTTGATCCTAATCTCTGTTTTTGTACTGTTTGTTGGGATTTACAACTTTCCATATTCTGCCTCCAGCATTACCTATACAAACTTCTGCAAAGCATTTGGCAAGGTATTTCATAATTTAAGTTCCTTTTTAGAAAGGTTTTTAACATATTGTTGTCATCTTGCCAATATTTGGTATCACTTGACAAATTTCTTTTTAGGGTACTTAATTTATGTTTCTTGTGTTTTATTATTTGTATTAAAATCTGAAAGTTCTTGAATCATTGTCTTTAATGTCATTTTATTGTTTTACTCTATTCAGGTAATTGTTTTGTTTGTTATTTGTAAATAGTTTTGATTCTAGGGTCTGAAAATATGAAACCTAGTTACTTAAATTCTTTTGCTGCACCTCCAAAAAACTGCTTACCAAGGAGACGCAAGAGCATTCATCCTGGTGTAGAATCAGAGTGTATTGCTGAAGCTGTTCACCAAATGAATTTAAAAGCTTGGAGTGGAAAAATGGTGATTCCAATATTTGTTTTTCATATTAAAATGATATGCAAAGTTAAGTACAGGGGATTTTTTGATAATGTTAAACTCAAGGGAAGTTGAAAAAAAATTGTAATTTGAAGGTATTTGTGATAGCAAGGTTCATGTTACTGTGGTAAAAATGGAAAAGAATTGTGATATTGAGGTTGTCATTTCTTGGCATTAGGCATCATGAGGTTTATTTTTCAGCTTATTGAGGTTAGTACAGCAAACATTTGTGTTACAAAATGCATAATCACATTTTCTGATATTCTTCCAGGCACATGGAAGTTAAACAACTTAATTATTTTAGGGATATTTATGTAGTTATTCATTATTTTATAAACTTACATAAAATCATTCATTGTTATGGATTTATGCATGCTTTAAAGTTAAATTTTTTTTCATACTTCACTATAATCATGTGCATAAATATTAAGAGGAATTCTTGTTTTCCGAGAGAAACCTGAAAAATGTATTTTTTCTTATTCGAGGGATGTATTACAATATTATAATGTAATAATATGTTATGCCTCCCCATCCATTACATTGCAAACAATGCATTTTGAGCAATGGAAGGATGTTCATTCTTATGTTTTTTTTGTTTTCTTGTAGGCTAGTTTACAACATTTTGTAGGAAAGAATAATGAAATAAATTTAAGAGAAAGTGAAGATGGTCAGAATCAAAGCAAAGAAAATAATAATGAAGAAAATGAGCCAGTGGTTCAATACATTTCGACTGTACATAACCGATACATTGAAGATGTTAAACCACTTCCTGGCCCAAAAGAAGAATTGCGAATGCTATCTGCTGGTAATGAAGCCAAACAGAGTCAAATGTGTCAAGTTCTAATTGATTTAGAGGGTGCTCAGAAGAGGATTGAAGAGCTGCAAAGGACCATTCAAATAAAGGTGAAGTATACACTAAACGCTGCTGTCAGTTGATTGCATATTGATGTAATTTCATGTAGATGAGTTGTTAAGTAATTCCATTTATACATTTGCATCGTTCATTATAATACAATCTTTTTGCTTCTGTGTTTGACCAAAAAGAGATACTTTTATCTGCGGCAAGGGATATTTGACAAGGACAAGAATGCGTGTCAGATTGTTTTTTTCTTATTCCTAATATTATAATTTTCTTCGATGTTTGATTTGTAATATCGTCACATTGTGTATTGATTCGTTAGTCTGTGGTGACTATAAAACGATTTAGTAGATTTCTTTTTTAACAACTTTCCCTTTGGCTTCAAAATTTCAATGTTTGTTTTGTTATTTTTATACTTTATTTGGGATAGTTTTTTGGATTTTTCTTTTACAATCAGTGACTGTGAATCACTATGAATTGTGTAAAATAAAATTTCAATAGTAGAATTTTTATTCCAATAAAACAGAGTATAGAAAATAAAGTAGTTAATGCAAGCTACTTAATAATCTAGGCATTGTAATTTATTACTTTCTTTGCATTATCCATTTTTTAATTATTTTGTTTTATAATTGTTGTTGATTAAACAGGATTTCATTTGCAAATTATTGATTAAGTTTGTCATGTTTTGAACAAATACTTTTCCCTTCAATATTCCCTTCTCTGTTGTTAACAAGGAATTACTGAAACTATTCGTGTACTATTTTTTGAGGTTGATCACCAATGAAGATTCTTAACAAAGAGTCATGTTTTATAGGCTCAAAGCTCACTCTTGTTGTTGATAAATGAATTCCCTCATTATGTGAACTGACCTTTTATATGAGGGTATAGAAATGCACCATCTTCTCATTACAATATAATCATTTGTAACTATGAATCGGTTCCTTATTCAAATATTGTTACATCTTGTATTTGTACTGACATCACATCAATGATCAAACAAAGAAATGTCATTGTTGGTCTGGTGCATTCCTTGACATTGGGTTGTGTATCATTTTGTGCCATGTACATCATACTATATGAATATTTTTATTTAGTGCCTTTTATTTTACTGGCTTTTCCTTTCTAAAATTGGTTTTAGGAACAATTCATTGAAAATATGATAAAAAATGATAAAATGAAAGCTACGGCTAAGCAGAGCTTCAAGAAGAAACGAATTAAGCTGGAGAGTGAATATTTCAAAACCAGAACTCTCATAGCAAAAGCTGAGAGTAGTCTTCTCACAGCTCATGAAAATAATCAGAAGGAAGATGAACTAAAGTGTGAAAGAGAGATAGAAAAATTGAAGAATGAAGCTATACTCTATGATAAGCGTCTAAGAAACATAGATGTTATGAAGCAAATTGCAGAAAATAGTGCAAGAAAGTAAGTGATTAGTATCATTGTAATGTGTATTAATATTTTTTTCTGATTTCTAAGTGGACCCTGAATGAAGTGACTATTTGTTTTGTTTTTTACAAGAAATGCTAATAGTTAGCCAATCTGAGAAACACTTGTGGAAAATACATTTTATTTCTCGTTATTCTTCCTTTGCTTTCATCAGATATTTTCACTTTGATTCTTTCTCTTTATCTTTGAACTGAATATTGTGTTTTGAACGTAGAGATGTTGACGTGTACATGTTTTCCATCCAGACCTCAGATACATTTCTATGCAGGTCATGCAGGTTTGATTTCTGGCTTGTTGCCATATTCATTTGGCATGTTACACTTATCTTTCCCATGTGTATGTGTACGAAATAAATATTTGCTTAATTTGAATATCTACCAGCGATAACTTCTCAGGGTATTCTTCATGTTGTCAATTAACACAAACTTTCAAATTCTATTTTACATGGTCCTAGTGCCAGAGAATTCCATCCTTAGTTCTTGAGTCAATTTATTGTTTTATTTTTTGTGGTGTTGAATTGTTTCCAATTACACCTGATATATTATTAATTCTAATTGTAAGATAAAGTACCATGTAATATTATAAAGTGGTCCGCTTGCAATATGATAAATATGTTGTCCCTCTGATTTCTTAGATGTGTACACTTCATCATATTTTATTATTTTAATCTTCCCTTTAAACTTAGAATGCTTGAATTGGAAAATAGTCTTCAAAAATCTCGTTGTCAAATGGATAAATTGAAGAAACAATTGAAGAAAGAAGAAGAATATAAACATATGTTGGAACAAGAACTTTTGCAAGATCAAAATAAAATTAAAGAATTGGAACAGAAATATAGTGTTCAGAATGACAAGGTAAAGATTACAATTGGTGGTTGCCCATTGTATTTTTTTATATCTCTTATTGGTACTTATTTCATTATTAACCTTGCAGGAAAAATTTGCAAAAACAGAGGAAGAATCTCGGCTGAAATGGATTCAGGAAGAAGAAGAACGTGTGTTAAGTATGCGCGAGTCATCTCAGAGGTTTCAGGAACAGTTAATGCAGAAACAAGTGATGTTGGAACGAAGAGAAGCTTTTCTTAAACAAAGATTATGTCTTGAGAAAAGCAAAACAAAGGTGTATATATATGATATGATTTTTGTTATGTCTTCAGGAGTATTTGTTAATGATCAATTAGTGGCAGTCTTACCTTAATCCTATCAGTTTCTTATCAGTTATGTTCCAATTTTCTGTGATTATAATACATGGTCCTAAATACTATAAGTCAGTAGCATAACTACCGCCGGTTTGGCCGGTGCAATTGTCTTAGGCCCCCAGATGCAACAGGAATCCCAGTACAGATTTTTTTAAGATCAAAAAATTATTTTCACGATTTTTAATTGTCACCTCCCTTAAGAAATTTGTTAGAAGTGCCCTTTGCTGTCACTTCAAACAATGTTTCAAAAGAACGTTGTGTCATTTATTAATTTGGCATAACGAGTATTCCGACGAAATGTGAGTTTTAACCCAAAACAAACAAATCTTTCCTCTAAAAGTTGTTTCCCAAATAGTATATATAATTTTCAACGGGGCTCCGAGGTACTACAATAAAACTAATCCTTCCTTATGCTTACCTTTAAAATTTATATGTTACTGTATAATATAGTTTATGTCATTTAAAATAAAAGCTACATAGTCGATATTCATTTTTCAAAATTTTAATTGTGCAACTTTTTTCGATTTTTTTTGTCCTGCCTCCATTTTAAAATACTCCATTCAAACTGAACACCCCGCAGGGGACTTACATGTAGTAAGTACGTGTTTGGCCAACACGGGGCCCCGAGCTGAGTAGCATTACTTCCACTTACTTGTGCAAGACTCCTTCCTTTCTCTTTCCTGACCTTCCTTGGTCACCTCTTGTTCTTTTCAATCCCGATGTTAGGGTATCTTTCATCTTTTTTTAAATGAGATATGTTGATATTTGAGTTTTGAGTTGTAATTCAGGAGAGTTTTTAGTGGGGGTGGTTGAGTCATTCGGTGAGTCCCACATGCGGGGAGAGTCATGTTGGCTCTCCTTAGTGCGTAAGTGCATTTTTCCTACCTATACAGAATTTTAGGGCTCTAATGCCTAGATTTCGGCGAGCCGTAAAGTCCCACAAAAAAAATCAAACTGTACAATTAATAATATAAGTTTGAATGTAAAGTGGTTTCACTTGTGAAGTAATGCAGTCGCACATTTATTAATTTTTACAATCCTAAATTCTTAAGAAAAAGCATGTCACAAAACTTCTTATCTGAGGACCCCCCATATGACCATTAACTGGGACCCCAGAAGGGATAGTTACGCCACTGTACAATTTAATCAAATTTTGTTTCTTGAAGCGTCATACCCCAGAGCTCCCTTACTTTTCACTTCAATTGATGGACATGGGAAGGACTGGGTGCTTGGGTCTGTTAGCTATGGCATTCTCAGTTGTTGTCTGTTTGGTTTACTGCTGATAATGTTTTGAAAATAAATCTTATTTTTAATATTCAGAGCATAAGTGAAGTCAGTGCCCGCATCTCTCAGTTGAATCAAGTATTGAAAGTAAAGTCTGCAGATGGTGAAAGAACTGAAGTGGAAGACAAAGAAGCATTAAGACATGAGATTGGAAATCTCCGACGGACTCGTGACTGTTTGGTTGACCAACGTTGTAATTTGGATGAAAAGTTTCAAAAGGTGTTAACTCAATGAAATCTTCTCGTGCTAAAATTTGAGGCTTACTGAAAGAGCTGAATGCTTTATTGTAACTATTACAGGAAAGAACTTTGTCTAATGTGGAAGAGCGGAAGCTGATTGAGTGTGACGAAGCCATTGAAGCAATCGATGCAGCTATTGAGTACAAAAACGAATTAATCTGTGGAAGAAAGGGACAGGACTTGCATGGTCCGGAGGCTCCCCGTGAAAAGGTAAATCTGCTTAACATGTATTTTTCTGGTTTGAAATATGTATATACTTCAAATGTATATTATTATATTAAGAAATCACTGCATAAATTTTCATGAGTTAATTATTTGTGAAACTTCATGCCACTGTTTAGGAAGTAATATGTAATGAGAGTTGTTTCACATGAAAGATTGATTGATTGGTTGATTCTTTGTTAAGTTAATTGTTTGTTTGTTCATTGGTCCGTGTGTTTATCCTTTGTTCGTTAGTTGATTAGTAGTTTCTTAAATTTTATAGAAATTTTAAGAAACTTTTTCTGAACCTGATGTAGACTAAATTTTCTCTTATTGTTTGTATTAAACATTCAAAACATTCAAAATTTCATTAAGAAGTTTTGAAATAATGATTTGGGGGTGGGAATGGGGATGAAGTTGTTTTTGGAAATCTCTTGTAGACAGTGATCTTCCTGTGTTTTGAAGGTGTATAAAGCTTCATCAAGCACAGAATAAAACTTAATACTTGTATGGAAGATTAATGATATTAATATGCCAAAACATTTAATTGACAAATGAACAATGAATGAATAACTCTTCTTAAAATGGAATTACAAAATAGTAGTGCATGTTACCTTAAAAATATACCAAGACCTAGTAGAGGGAAAAAAACCTAGAACTTTTATAATTTTCATCATATGTTCTCATTTAACTTTGTGTTATTCTTGCTCTGTAATTTTCATGTATTTTATTTTTAATCCTACAAATTATAAATCACAAATATTTAAATAGTAAGCTTATTCACTAATTATCAATATCAGGTTCACCTTTATTTTTATTTCGATCAGTTTGGTAGATTAGATATTCTGACCATTTTACTTTGTGATACACAAGTGTTGGACACAAATGTGAGAAGTATAATAAAAGAGAATAAGACAGGGATTTCTTGAGACTTTTTTCTTAACTTTTTGGGTTTAGGAAAACTACTACTGTCATGGGAAAAGGATTGGAGGAGTGGTTTTTAAGCAATGAATTTTCAAAGTCTGCGCTCTGATTGACAGAGTGGAAAAACTGGCACTTTTTTCTTTATACATGCAATAAAATTTAAATAGGACGCAATAAAAAAATGTAATTTGCACAGACAAACACAGAATGAAAGACGGAAAATTTTGTTGTTACTCATTTTTGTTTGTCAAATTGTCACTTATTGATGGTAACCCCAATCCTGTTTGTTGCACAATATTCAGTAAAAGTATCCAATTCCTTTCTCAAGAAATATCTATCATTTGTGGTTTTTAGTTCCTTTGGCAATCTTGAACTTGTGAGCAAAGAGCTGCTGGATGATACTATAATTAACAAATTTTTTTTATCAATTTCTTGACTCTTCCTTACAACAATATCACCAAAGCAAATGTGATGGAACGGCTTACTACATTATTGTACCCACTCATCTTGCAGTGTGTATTGGGCTTCTGATTATAACTGTGCACTATTTCCTAACATTCTGCATTCATCATGCTTCCAAAATGTACTTCTAGTGTATGGCTAAAGCAAATACATTTCATACTCTGCTACTAACCTTTTATAACTATAAATTTCAGCTTGTAATTGTGTGGGTTTGTATAGGTTTTTAATTCCTTCAGAAATGTGAAATTCTTTTCTTTTTCTTTTTTTGTTATAGGGTGAGGAATTACTTTTAGCTCGTTTGATGAAATTGTCTCCAGTGGAACTTAGATCTTTATTATATAAATATTTTAAGAAAGTCATTGACTTAAGAGAAAGTGGTAAGAAAATGGAAATGCAATTGACAGAACTAGATGTAAGTATAATTTAATATCTGAAATCACCAAGTTTGTAATACATGTACTTCGTTATATATTAGTCTAAAACCAGGGTACAACCTAACTAGTGGAAGTTTGAACCCTTAGTGTAGGTTTTCAACTATTGTGTTTCTTGAATATTTTTAGAAGTTGTAGCTTATGCATTCAGGTTTTAAAGTCACTATTTAAAATCATTGTTTGGTTACTAGATTTAAGATCTGGGGTGGTCATTGGAGTCATTGTGGCTTATTAGATGTAGTACTTAGCTGCTGTCTGTATAGCTGGGGTTCAGTTCTCTGTGACATTGGGTGATTTTTACTCATGCCATAACATCCTGATTGTCTTCTTTACCTACTCAGCCAATTTACTGGATTTTTTAAAGTTTCACATAATTTATGCCAGCCAATCTCTACTATAAAAGTTTGTTGGTAAGTTGGCTCGTTTGCCTTGTTCCTACCTATGGCTGGTCGTGAGTCATGGCCTGTGCCCTGATTAAGTGGCAGGTGTATGTAGTGCAGTGGCTGTTCCGACATCGCATGGCCTGTAACAGATGCACAAGCAGCACACACAGTAAATCCACGTGTCTTTGATGTCTGAGCTTTTACCAACAATTCACGGGAAAGAGGAGATTGGACACTTCCGTTCTGACAGCACAAGTACATATTTTACCAGAAATTAATGTGAATGAAATATTTGACGATTTTTTTTCTTCGCATAATTTGCTCACCCCTATTTTGAGACAATTTTTTTGTCCACAAGAGTAAACACTGTGTTAGGGCCTGCAGTGAGTGTTTGACCTTGGTGTGAAAAGAATAGCATTTCTTATGCAAAATTTTGCTATTAATGTATGTTACTGGTGAAAATAAGACAGAAGTATTGTTTAGAATTCTATTGTGTATTCGACTGAGTAGGAAATCCTATGTATTGAGTTAGATTATTTCTCTGAAAAATTGTTTAACATGATTTAAGATGCCGTTAATGCGTGTTTGTTTGTAGATACAAAATGAAGCTCAAAAATGGAAAATTCAGTCACTGTCCAATGCTCTGCAGCAAGCTCATTTGAAGGCTGAGCAGCACATGGTTATGCTTCAAAAGGAACATGAAGAAGAAATGGCTCTGATGCTCAGCTACTTTGCTGAAGAATCTAGTGGCAGCTCCTGTACAGAAGCTAGCTATGGAGAGACAAACGGAAGGCTAGAACTTAAAGGTGATTACATGTGTTTAGATTATGCTTCATTCTTGAACTTCAAATATTTTTTTAAGAAAAGTTAAACAGACTAATGTCCATGGATTACAGTTGTTGGCTTGGGTCATATTATGACAATATATGCAAGTGTGGTCAAGAATCCTGAAGATATTATTTTGTTGGAATGTTATATTTTACGACAACTAAAGAATAGTAATGGCATAATTTCACCCGTCAATAAAACCCAAACTCGATAATAAAGCCTCCTGTTCAATTATCTTCAACTTAATTGATAGGATTTCATACTACGGAGACATGTAACAATATTGCCCTGTCCCATGTTAAATAGAAAGTTCAAAGAGATTCAATGTTTTTAAAGCTTCTTGTATTTCATGCTATTAAGCCCATTTAACAGTATGCATTTTGTGTTCCACTATTGAATGTCCTCTGCTGTGAAATCTGCCGTCCAGTTGCGAAGAATGGAAATTGATGTCACTTATATCTATGCTGCATTGTGATGTGGAATATTTGTGAAATTGCGCATGAACTATTTCAAAATTTCTGTTCACACAGGGATCCTACTCAGTTAAAATTCAATCACACGTTTCCTATGTCATGAAATACAGATCATCAAAGTTTCAATTCCCGATACAGGATAGAAGGGAATACAAATCTGCGCTAGTCAAAGATCCACCTGGACATAGTGTTCTGCACATTTAGAAATGGTTTGGGACATGAAGGGAGGGAACTCTTTCATGTACATCATGCCACTAGTCTACCACTCATTCTCACTTTACTTCACTCCAGAAAAGTCGTACTATACCTGTCTGTATTGCAAAAGGAAGTAATGCTTTTAGGGAAAAGATGATTTCTTTATTTAATTAGAAATTTTTTTTTGGCGTGAATGATGTGGTACACAAAGATTGACTGTTGTTCTAATTTTTAACCAGCAGTTCTTACCTTTTTTGTTTCAGGTTCGGGTCTTCGTCATTTTATTTCTGGCAATCCACCTCCAAACACAAAAGTGTCAAAAGTTGGGAATAAACTTGTTATCCAGCAAAATAAAGCTGCAAAATCTCCCAAAAGATAATTATCAATTTGGTAATTGTGGTTGTAATTTATATGTTGTGTGTTGTGTTCCTTCTATATTCTCAACATGTTAAGATGTTGGAAGTGTACATTAGAAGTGCTATGCTAGCACATTCCATTGTGACCTGTGATATTTTTGCCAGTGTGTTTCAATAATTTCCTAATAGCTTTAAGAGAGAATCTTAGTCTCACCATGTAAGAATGAGTGCCATTATTCACTGAAAATGATATTTAAGTAACAGTGATAACAATTTGGGAAAAATTGGTCTGAGGTGATATTTACCCAAAGAATCTTACAAAAAACTCTTTATTGAATAAGAACTTCAAATGTTAAGAATTTGTGTACAAAGTTGTAGGTCAGAATTCTAAGTCTGATTTCCTCTCATGAGTATATTGTGAGGATGAAATACAAAAGAGAGAATTCAGGAAACTTGGCAGAAATTATTGTGAAGAAGTCATTCTTTCACTAGGGTAGTGCCAGGCAACTGTTACTAGCATCTATTTTTTTAATAAAAATCTTAAATATGCCTAAGTAAAGAACAATATAGTCATTACTGTAAAAAGATTTAATTGAATAATTATTATTTATCTTATACATGCTGAGTTGAATAGTTCTCGCTCGAGATTCATTTTAAAACTAATTAATTTTTTTTTTTTCATTTTCTCTAAGAAATAGTCTAAAATGTTCACCTGTAATAGTAGTTATAGCTCATAAATAATATATGTGTGTAAAATATAGAAATGAACTAACAGACTGACTAAATGACATGTTACTGTTTTGGATGTTTGAAACTTTAATCTTTGTGAGATAAATCATTTATGTCGGCCTCTAACATATGAAGATATTTGATGCCTATGAATAATTTTTAAGTTTAAAATGTATGAATTTTGCTTAAAAACTATAAATTATTTTCTAATTTTAAGTTGAAGGAAATGGTTTAACATCCAGTGGTGGAACGACTGAAATATATTTTCAAAATTGGAATTGTGATAAATTTATGAGAATTCGAAATAAAGAAAAATCTATTATCATTCAATCTTATGTTCTTTTAATAATTTTCTGTGCTAACATTTTTTTTAAGAACTTGGGGTCAGTTTTATTAGTGTATAATGAAGTAGTTATGAGATAGATTATTAGGTATGAGATTATTAAAATTAGAACTTATTTATCAAAATCATTCTCTTGATTATTTTGGAACAGTGTAAAAAATACATAGAATCACGCATTTTGACTTTGGAAGAATTGCAAAGAAATCTTACCCTAAATATTTCAAATTTGATAATGACATCCCAGTGGAGTTTATTCTCTTTATTTTAAATTCATTATTATTTTTTGACTGGATTCATACCTTACCCATTGTAAAGTTTGGCATCCAGCGATAGGCATTATTCCACCCCGGATTAAAAGCCTGATGTTTCACTATTATTTCTAATGATAGTATTTCCTTTTTGAAATCTGATAGAAACAAATAACATCCTATGCATTTACTGAAGATTTCTTTCTTAAAATTTCTTCACTATGATGTCGTCCTCAGGCATATAGCACTATACTCTTTCTGAAAGTCAACGCCAATGCAATCAATGTCTATTCTTCTATGATTGATGTTCTCCATCAACGGGTCCTGTTTACAAGGTCTATGTTATCTCATAGTTGCTGCATTCAGCACTAATGAACTGAGGCTGCGGCAGATCTGGGATACTATTTTTTTTCTTTTATGCGGTCTGGAGCCCTACTTCTCCAGGGTGATCTGGGGATTTGGAAAGTTAGTTGTAAATTTACACAATTTAAGGCAATTACTTGTGGAAGTAATGATAGTATCTAGTTGGTAGGTGTAAAAATATATTTTTACTATCCAAATTAAATAATGGACTTTGTAACAAACATAATAAATTTTTAACAAAAAACACTAGAAAGATTTTCTCATTAGGGGAATGGGGGGTCATGCATTGAAGCCCCCTACCCCTAAAACTGCCTCTGGACTGAGACAAGATAACTGATATCTCTTGACTCTTCTGAGTTGGCTACTGTAGAAAGGTGCTTCAGACTAAATTTCTGTACAGGTACTTGAGCAGAGCTGTACTTTGGACTTCCATTCTTGGTGAATTCAGTGTTGAAACTTATTGTCCGTCCATTTTATTAATGAACAGTTGAGAAATTGAAGATATATGATAAGGTCAACCACTGCCTATTTTTAAATAAATCTAACCAATGGCAGATATATTGGGAGGGGGTAAGGGTCCTCCCCCACTCTTTTTTTGGCCTGAACATAAAACAAAACTTATCCATTTAAATTTTATCTCGTAAAAGTATTGCCATATTTGTCGCCTACCATATTAGCATGTATAAGGCAAACATCTCATTATATATATTCAGATTTGGGTGTTTGTATTCATTAATTGCGCTGCCCGTGTTTTTCTGTCCTGGCACTACAAAGCATTAGGGACGAATAACCTCATATAATTTAACTTCATTCGAGAAGTGAGGTGAGCTCAAATGTCCCGCGCATCGGAACCGCTCACCTAAGCTCGAGTTCTTTATTCGAACCGCCGCTATGTGACAGCACTATCGCGCGAATAGGCAATATGGTCTTAGCTCTCCTGCGTAGATCAGTTACCCGTCAACTTCCGTGAGTAAGGGTGAGTCTTGAACATCGAAAGTGTATTAACAGAATAAAGAGTACAGCAATTTTAACTCTTGGACACGTTCCAAATCTTCGACGAGAACGTGCGCCCCTTGATACAGGGATCAGCGGTGATGAGGGTTGGGATTTTAGATCTCAGAATCTTCAAAAATTGTTTATCTTGCATGCATTTCTCCACAAATTTCGTACATTTGGATTTCTGGGAAACAAGAACAAGCGTCCATCTCGACTTTGACATTCAGGAACATGCTTCATTATTTCCAGTTACGTATCCGATCAAGATGTTAGCAGCACCAATGAAAGACCATACAGTTCTAGCTTCACTTCCCAAGTGAGGAGTAAAGGAGAGAGCGCGCAAACATCAGCTAGCCTGGGAAATATTAGTTCAGTCTCTCCCAACCAGATAACAGCCACATCGCTCGGCGGTCCGAATAAAGGCGGATCTAAAATGGACGTAACGTAAGAGATACGCAGGACTCGCGGTTGGCAGAGTTCGAGTGTCTACAATGATAGCTTACGTTCAGCCAATCAGAACTCAGTACGAATGAAAGTGGCGTATCTGTGTTCATTGTAGTCACTCGAGCTCTGCCAGCCGTGAGTCCCACGACCGCGCCTTGCGTATCTCTTACGTCTACATTCATTGTATACTCCAAGTCATGTAACTTTGCCGAAAATTATGCAATAAGACTTCCTAACACGAATTGCCAACTTCTACGAATTCAAGTTATATCCGAATATTTATAGTAGTCACAAAAGCGACAATTTTCTGTAAAGAAATTCAATTTGATGAGACAACAAAAGAATACACAAGGTAATATTCGTTCCACACCCTCGATGCGGAAGAAACAGGATAGCGCCACAAGAGCAAGTGAATTGAATTGGTGTCCAAGGTTGGCAATGGATTTAAGTTTTCAGAAATCTGAATGTCCTGCTATAATGGGAGGTACAAATATTATTACTCCTATGAACGATGGCGAAGTAAAACCGTTTGCTACATTGAGTGCAAGCCTTGTACTAACAGCAAACTAGTTAGACTGACAAGAAATAAATTAATTACTAATTTATTTTAAAGAGAGCCCTTTCGAACTGTCTACGACAACGTTGAGGATAACGGTAATTAACTGCGACTAATATACAATAAACTAATAGTGCTTTCCTGTTCATGATTTTTTCTCAAGTTGATTTTCTCGAAGCCAAGAATCTTGACTTCGAGTACAGATCCGCCTTTAAGGACAGAGGCGAAAACTCGAACAAAATTGAAAGGAGTGTAGAGAAGATTCTGAAACATCTAATAGGTACACACCGCGATCAAAATGGCAGTCCTTTTATTTTGTTTACTTCGGTTTCTCAAGCGAAAGTTATATTGTTCAAAACGTTTCCGTAAACTTATTTTAATATTTTCACTGAATCAACATTAATTTCGTTAGAAATACTAAAATTTTAATTTGACACCAATTTTACGGACATCTAACACGTTAGTGGGAATTAATTTGTGAATTATGTTGAAGCTGTAGATCTTAGTTTGAGTAATGGTCACTCATAGCGCTGAAATAGTATAGTTTGGTATCGTTCACATTCGGTTCTCGATTAAAATGGTAAACACCATAACCAAATATCAACAACTTAGAAAATTGACCATCAATTAAAAGAACGTCTCCCAGCTCTTGGAACCACGATCATGTTGAAGAGGATCAAGAGGAACTGAAAAAAAGGTACATTTTTTTCAAATATTATTTCCTTCAATGTTATAACTTATCAGTCTTTGTTTTAACCTTAAAATCGGGGCATTTTGAAGACGCCTTTTCTATACCTGTTGCTTCTTCGGTCAGGTTTTAATTTTATCTGAAAGGCATTTCTGTCAACTTGTCTGTTATCGAACTATTCACGTAAGTAACTCTTTGGGACCAAGTTAACCTTCCGGTCCAAAGCCGTAGAAAAATAACCTTATTCTTCGTATATCCTTCCGCGAGTGATGCTACCTCCACCATCGCCTTCATCTTCACACTTACAACATATTTTCTTAAAACTAAATCGCCGGGTCTAGCAAACCTAACATCGCCGACTGTGACCGAACAATTGTCTATAATTGTTCATTATAATTAACATACCCTAACATACTAACATAAACGGTGGCGGAGAGAAGAAAATAGTGAGGAACAATATTTCTTTATAACTACCGTAAATATGAAGAGCGAAGAATACGGCTTATATTTTCGGAACCGCAAAAATAATTGTAATATTTTTATTAATTATTTTTTCGAACCCTTGTTGGACCAACTCCTTAACTTTGGCTATTCTTTGTTACAATTTCAGACAGGCGCTGGGAAGAGCAGAATGATTTGGGTGCAACGACAGTGGTCCCATCCGTATCCTCTAATAATTTTCGAAATGATATTTTTCAAGAATTGAAAACTTTGAGGTTAATTCATATTTGACATTTGACAGTGAATTCTATGTTGCGATGGTATTCATTGTGAGGAGCAAAAGGAAGTTAAGAAAAATGGAAGAATTTTGTGTTTAATTAAATGTTTGAAATGCATAGAAGTTAATATGGAAACAAAATAAATCGCAATGTGCAGCTCCAACAATATATAAAGACTATCAGTCAGTGGTACAATCAAAGTTTAACCATCCGACCTAATGATTTCGAATGAAGGGACTTACTTTGGTGCAACATCAGATGGACCCATCAATTAATAAAGTGGTGGTTTGAAAATTAGTCTTTTCAGTACCCACTAGCAATCCTGCCCAGGCACAGTTTTCAGACAATTAAGAGATTAATTATAGGTTAGCCAATATTGTGTCCAGATTCAGGCTCAAATGTTATACTGAATGTGTTGCATATTCACTTAATGAAAATAAATGAGTTATTTGAGAAATGTCTTCTTACAGCAGTGGACTTGTATTAGAAATGGTTGTTAAATCGCTACTTCAGCAGGCTAACACATGAACTGCATGGTGTTACTGTTAATGGACAGAACGTTGTGTTTGTTGCGTTATGTGCATATATATAT
>NNCF01128038.1:328471-411844 GCA_002313205.1 Laupala kohalensis
CACTTCATCAATAGGATTGTAAAAAACATGGAAACCAATGGTTAAGTAAAAATCATTGTAATTAATTGCATACTTATATTTTTAAAATTGGCAAAGAAATGTAATATCAAAAGTTATATTAATTAAAGGAAACAAATAGTGTGACACAGTATCTGTCAAGATAGTGTAATTTGTGGCCTTGTCTTCTATTTGCTCGACGAAGTGCTAACTGCATGTTTTCGTATGACAGCTTTCGCTTGGAGGCAAAGTTACAGACGCCAGATTTTCCGTAGATCTCAGTTTTTGGATAGCCGTGAAAAGAAAGGCCTATATTTTATGTGGAATTAGTCGGGAGGCAATAACCACCATATTGAACGTATTTTCAGAGGAAAAAGTATGGTTACCATTTCTTAATGCTAAACAAATGGCTTCGCTTTAACTGGAAGTCGAGAATACCAATCGACGGCGGTCATGCTGAAAAGTGCAAAACTCTATGCCAGTTGGATACTTGGGGATTAATTTAAACCATGTTCCTTGCTCGTAACGGCTTTTATTGCCGGGGACCAAACACTTATTGTGGCCCACATTTTCTAGAGTCATGTATACGGAACAGATAAAGATACACATAAAGAACTTTTCACGTCATTCCCGTCTCACTGCAATGTGACCAAAATCAGTGGTGGCGATTAGGAATCAAAAGTGGGGGGGGCGGCAAAAGAAATACCGACAAGTACCGGTGAGCCGGGACTACATGTGGTACTTGATATCACATACCATGATAGATATTAAAGAAAGATACGAGGTATTTCGCACCTTTATAGATGGGATATATGAGATTAAAGAAGCACTGAAAATGTAGTGAACCTACGCGGCACTATTGAGTAGACTCTAAAACATTAGGTGGCAGAAAGAGAACACGGGATTTACGAAACGATAGTCATGTAATGTCTCTTAGGATGTAAACATAAATCAGCAAATGAAAAATAAAGACAACAAAATTTTCAAATTTAGATTTAAGATGGTAAGATTATACTTCACGGAAATTTGCATTGAGGTATTAGTTACCCGTTTACCAACTTATCTGCTTTAATAATAGTGCTCAAATGTTGAGTAGTACTAAAAACATAACTTTCAAAGGAATTGCTTGTTTAAAATAAAAATTAAAAGAGATAATTAGCCGAAGTCAAATACGTGAGTTTACTCAAGGGCGTTTCATACCCTATTACATTACGCAATACGTAAGGAAAAATAAATATTGTATTAGATATAAAAACTAAATGTAAAAAATAAGCTTTTTATAGCCATTTATTTACTTACAGTTTTAAAACAAGTTTAAGTGTCTTTGCTTTCGCCTGGAGTACTTTCTCACAGTCATCCAAGTTGAGGTCCATTTTATCAACGGCCAACATTGACAAGTGCAATAGACGTTCTTGAAGCATTGTATTCCTCAAATAATTTTTCACTCTTTTCAAGACACTGATCATTCTGCCGATACAGTGGATACAGGGACAGTTAAAAATAATCTCAGAAGCTGGAAAAGGTTTGGAAATATATTCTGATTATGAATGTTTTCGGACTTAAATTGTAGCATTAACTTTGAAATAAGTTTACTATCTGTTTCTTCAGGATCTTTTCGAGAGAACACATCAATTTCTGTGGATAAAGTTTCACTGTCAATACCAAATTTTTCACTCAAAACTGAACAAGCTTCTTTGATAATGCCTCTACAAACCTTATTGTTCTTCATTGAAGTAGTCAGTAATGTTTCTATATGACAGTAAAATCATAAGGTTTTTTTTCAAAACGCGGCTTGATGTTCTCAGAGAGGGCGTCTAGTAGAGGGTAGTAAAATGTTCTTGACCAAAAGTCTCGAGGTGAATCATAATTGGGGTGAACATCTCCTCCGCCAATTTTCTGCGTAACTTTCCGCTTGCATGGAACTGCAGGCCCCACGAAACTGTGAGTTTCACAAAAGGTAACTGCTTCAAGTCAAAGTTTCTTGAATTTACATTCATTTCTATAACCAGCTGAATATCCTGAAGAAACAGATGTGCTCATGGCAATATCAACTACTTCATGAACTGATACATTATTTTGAAAGAATGTTCGTCTTTTCAAACACACGTTTCATGATATTTAATACGAAAACGAACTCAAAATTACTGATACACGTTATCAAACCGTGAGCTTCACCACCAATTTTTGGGTCCGTAAATTCAATCTCTTCCAAAGTAAGTACTATGTCTACTAGGTGCTGTTGAACGGCACGCAAGCTATCGTACCTGCTACTAAATCTTGTGTCATTCAGTGCTTTGAGAGACAAACCTTCCGCACTGGCTGCACTAGCTAAATTCTTCACATTTGTAAACACTGCATGTCATTTAGGAGAAGCTTCAATGAAACAGTACAATTGTTGTGTTGCACTGAAAACATTGTGTACAGAAACAATGCTCTTAGTGGCATCTGCAAGTGCAAGATTACATGAAGCAATGTACGTACATTATGCGTGGATTGCTTTGTTTCATTCTCGCTACCACTCCTTTGTAAATACCGCTCATATTACCTTCTCCGTCGTAACATTGAGCAATTATATTTCGAGGACTGTTACCAAATTTTTCGAAAATAGAGAGGAGCTACTTGTACAAAATTTCACTATCAGTCAAATTTGTTTTGAAAAATCCAAGTTCGTTCTTCGCTTTCCAGTTCCTCAGTGACATAACTTATTACAAGAGTTGTGAAACTCATGATGTGAAACATCTGGCGTTTCATCGACAATTATGGACAAATGCTTACTTTTCTTAGCACATTCAAGTATACTGTCTCGCGTTTGATTTGCTATAATTTCTTGTATTTCATTTTGTACATCGTGATGAACATAATTAAAAAACTTTTCCCTATTTAAAATCACGTTTTTCAATAGCATATTATCAGTTGATCTAAGCTTTAATAATTCCACATAATTACCTCTGTTCGCTGAACTCTCACTTTCTCTGTGTCCTCTTGCCTTGTGCTCAACCTTGCTTTGCCTGGAAAAGTGAAGTCTGAAAGAGAATTTTCAGATTATCGCGATTTTTATTGACTTCATGATGTTGAGTAGATATCTGACTCACAACACTTTCCTTGACTTTTAGTCCCTAGTGCCAACGTTGCAAAGCATTGAGGTGAGATGATGATCTTTCATGTTCTTTAAAGCGTTGGACGTTTTTTTTCAGTTTTTGAATACCTTTGAAAGAAATGTCTCATCATAGCAACCTCTGGTTCCAAATAATCGACAGGGGAAACAAAATGCTTTGTCTCCAAAAAGCACTATATTCTAGCCACTTATATTCTGCGAATCACGAACTTCTGTATTTTTTCTTCCTTTTGTTTCTGGATATTCGTTGAGCGTAGGTTGAAATGGACCATCTTTGAAAAATTCTAATACTGGTTGCATGAAGTGGATCTCTGTGCTGAAGCTGACTGTGAATATTAGTCACGCTGAACATACAGGTAGTTGAAACGTCTTTTAGTATTTAATGAAACAGACTCTACAAAACTAAACGTGGAAACAGTATCTACAACGGCGGCGGTGTCGCATTGTTCAGTATCACTTGTTGCTACCAGCTTCTGTTTCTTTGCGAAAAAGTCAAACAAGATTTTTCTAGTTGAACGCTTCATTTAAGCCTCGAATCAATATTGCACGCGAAAAAGTATAACACCGGAACACTAGATGGAACTACAGAGACATATGCACTGTAACATACGGATACACGCGACAAACTGGCGAGTAAATTTCTCTGTATCTCTCGGTCTAGTAACTCACTAATCTCTAAGATAGATCTGCCACTCAGGTTCTCATAGGGCGTTTGGCTCCATGTATATCCTGTCTCGGGTTGCTCTAGCCGTGATAGTGCGCAAGGCAATAATGATAACGCATTCAAATGGGGTGAACAGCTTCAATTTCACCCCAGACCACCACCTCTCCATCAAGGTCATGCGCAGAGCAAGAAGCCGGAATGGATAATCTCTTCTAAGGACGCTTATTGATCACGACGCTGGATGTACATCAACATTCGAACTTCCTCCACTGCAATTCTTAGATACCCCATTTTCCAGTATAAACAACTTTAAACTAACCATTAATCTGATATTACCATGCAACAACTTTTTTATCGCATATCGTACGAAAACAAAATTTGAATTAGAGAGTAGACAGACTTTAAGAGGACAATTTGTTGCTACCTCGGTATAAATTAAAGGAAAGACAATTAGGTGTTTTTTTATAATTCCATGTTTTAGAGGGTCCAAAAGAGATGTTAATTTTTTCTTACAAAAATTGAGGGGCAACTGCCGCCCACTCCCCGCGCCAAAGTAATCACTGCAACTGACCAAAATGGCCATTACCTAACTATTCCTGCTATTCTAGTGGGGGTGTTTCTACGCCCAATCAGGTGACGCGACGTCCATGTCGGTTCTCTCTTTTAAAAACGACTCCACACATTCGTCATTCGCCGAACCCCGAGCAACCGCACGGCGAATCTCGAGCGACTTGTTCGGGGTATTTCCCGAATATTCGCCTATTTGCGAGCGCACTGATCCAGACATAAGCAATTTGCCAAGCACATGCACGCTCTGGGATCGACGAATATTCGTGTTAGTGGTTAGATGTTAAGTGGGTGAATCTGAAGGAATCACCCATTCTTCTGTGTATGTAGTTGTGTCTTGTGTAATGTTGTTAAGTAAAGTAAATGGGTTTTAACTATTCTTAATTCAATAAATGAAATTGAATCATTAATAAACTAGTTTTTATTCTATATGGACATAGATATAGTCATCTTACTTTGCCTCGAGAAATTTATCTTAAGAAAAGAACATGGATGGAAACACACTGTCTTTATTACTTTATTGTGTATTAGTCGCAGTAAATTACTTTGTCCTTAACGCGGTCATACGTAGTTTGTAACAGCTCTCATGACAATATATTATTTATATGTTTGTTTATTTATTGTCAGTCTAATTGTCCTGGTGTTGGTATAGAACCTGTACTCAAATAGCCAACACTTTTACTTCAGCATCGTTCATAGGAGTAGTGATAAGGGTAGCTCGCGTTCTGTTGGCAATGCATTCGAACTTTAACCCATAGCCATCCTCGGAATATGTGTGTGTCTGTGTGTGCGCGTGTGCGTGCATGCGTGGGTGCGTGGGTGTCTCTCGAGGGTGTGGCATCAGTGTTCCGGGCCTGCACCGGATGGTACTCATCGTGGATGGGCTGCACGGTTTAAACTTTTACAAGTCCTACTGAAACATAGAATGCGAGTGCCATGTCCTCCGGAAACCGGTGACTTAGACACTCATTAGCGGGGAAAAGTGGAAGTGAAGGTAGAAATGAGGTAGGGATAAAAGGATAAATTGAAGGGAGTTATGGCGGGTTTATTGGTAGAAGGATGAGATTGAGGTGAAAGGATGAAATTGAAAAAGAGATAGTTAAGGGTAGAATGAGGGAATGGGTACCGACGGTGAGCACGGGGATTGACTCTGCGAAACAGATGCCGAGAGTACTTATCAAAGATGTTGTTGGGGGTCGGGTTGTGGAATGCCTTCCGGATATGTTTCCGGGCACGAAGAAAGATGAATTTAGTGATAGGTTCTACTTTAGAAATTCGACGAAGATAAGAATTGGGGGTGCCCATGGGCGGTTTAACAGCCATCCGCAGGAACCGGTTTTCAAGATTGTGAAGGCGACGATGAATTTTATTGGGAGTGGTAGCCCAAGTTTCACAGGCATAGAGAGCTAGGCTACGGACACATGTTTTGTAAAGTAAGAGTTTTATTTTTGGCCGGATCCTGCGATTACAGAAAATAGGAGAGAGGCGGACAAGAGTGCTGTTCATTTTTTGAAAGAGAAACTTTCCCTGTTCTTCCCAGCCAAGCTTCCTGTCCATCGTGATCCCAAGGTACTTGACATTTGTGGACCAGGCCAGAGTGGTGTCCTTGACCTTGAGCGACGGCAGGTTTTAAAATGGGGTATGTGTGTGTGCGCGCGTGTAATATACGGTCAGGAGAGCTGTTACAAACTGCGTATGACCACATTGAGGACAATAAAGTAATTTACTGCGACTAATACAAAATAAACTAATGAACACAGTGCGTTTCCGTTCTGTTTTTTTAGTTGAATTTCTCCAAGCGAAGTATGATGACTTTTACTATAGTGAACCGCTATCTGAACACGAGTGAGTTTCAAGGATTTATTTCCTAGAGGTTGTCTATTTGTGTAAGGCAGGTAAATTGAATAATTTTAGGCAATGTATCCTGACTTTGAGTTTATAGTAATCGGTTTTCTCGAATTTTAAGATCCTTATAATCATTATGGTTTTTATTCACTCTAAAAGAATCAATGTTGTGTAGCTATCTTAATTTGGGTCTCCACAACATCCCACTCCATTTAGTTATTCAAATATCGTTCATTACATTGAAATGTTTATTATTTTTATTATTGTGCTTTCTTTCTCTGTTCAAACAAGTAGTTAGGGCGGGCTTACCCGCCAAGCCGGAAGTAAAATTTGGTCTTAGTCGAGACTAAGAAATTTCCTTGTTAGGTGGCATGTTTGTAATACAACGGATTTCTGCATTTCTGGTCAATGGCAATTTTGCAAGATGCTCTTTCAGGGTTTTGCAAATGACTCCAGTTGCTGAAATTATGAGGGAAATAGTTAAAACTTCATTTTGTTTCCAAATTTTTTGAATTTTTGTTTTTTTCTGTCTTTTTTAAATTAGTGGAAGGAACAGCTACATCAATAATAAAAGTTTTTCTTTTAGATTTGTCTATTAATAATAATGTTAACATAATGTTAATATAATTAACATAAGGTCTGGGTTGTTATGATCTACTGTTCTGTCTGTAATGATTTGCTCATCTCAGTACAAGATGGCGTATCTATTTTCCTGGACAGGTGGTGGATCGAATTCATAATAGGGGGTAACTGTTTCAACCAAGTTAAAGTTTTTAGCTATCGGTGAATTATTTTGGCCACTTGATTATGTCTGCAGGTGTAGTCTAGAGGGGCGAGTACTTGGCAACCTGAAGTAATGTGATGGATTGTTTCATTGCTAGTGTGGAATGCTCTACATAATCCATTGATATTCTCATGCAGAATTTCATTTCTGTAATATTTAGTTGGGATTGCTTGATCCTGTATAGCACACATAAACCCTTCAGTCTCTGCAAGTAAGTCGGCCGTTTTTCAGACAAAGTTGATTCTTCCTTGTCAACATTGGCATCTTGCAGAGAATTTGGAATTGACCATACAAGAGTTTTGCAAGCCATTTTTCACCACGGGGTTTTTATATCATTTATTATTGTTATTATTATTATTATTATTATAGTATATTTTATTTTCACATGCATCGCCCCCGCACGGATTATACGACTGTGTACAGGAAATAGATGGTAATACTACCAAAGAAATAGTTAAAGCTAATAATATCAATACACGTTCAATACAGTGAAACTTTAAGGCGCTAAAAAATAGGAAAAATAAAATGAATCAATATGTTTGTTACGTACATTAAAATAATGAAAGTTAACCTATGTTCATCCTGGTCATCTAAACTATCTCCTTTTCAAATTTCATCACGATCGGTCCAGTGGTTTAATCGTCATCAGGTAGCAAACAGACAGGTACACTTTCGCGTTACGCATTTATATATTGGTATGGATTAATAGTTGTATTGTAGTAATACAGTAGATTCTATAATGGTATAGAACAACCATCAACAACCGTAACAAAGTGATGAGAATACCTTATGAAATTTAAGAAACTGAAGCGCTTGATTTAGAATGTTTATATGTGAAGACAATAGGTTTCATCGAGATAGTTGATACAACAGATGAAACCATCTAGCATTCCTTGCGCACAGTCCTTAAATTTCTTTAGTATTGTGTTGTAACAAAAACATATTTCGTGTACTCCAATGTAGAACATTTTTAAATTAGTAACATCCGCCACACAATCGCCTTTCAAACTCACAAATTAAAAAAAATTGGTGCAAAAAAAAATAATTTATGAACTTGGCTAACATTGCAACTCCAAATACAGGTTTCAAATTCGGCCTTCTGAATTTTTAAAAGTGTGCTATCTCTAATTTTTTCATATTATTTCATTACAGTGATATTAGATTTTAAAAATTTACGGCCCGGCCTTAGTATAGAACAATACATGTCCAGCAAGTTTCTATTACCATGACATAGTTTTTCGTCGATATTGTATAAATAGATTGGATTATGGGATTTGTTAGGAACGGTTTTTTATGAGTCCACCTTGTGACTCGTTCACGAGAATCAATTCAACTCACCTGTCTTCAGGTGAACGAATTTACTTTGCAGGGAGTGTCCGTTTAATTTTGTTTTCCCTCATTCATGAATCACCCAGTGTTTTAATGATTTTCCCGATTATCTTCCACTAGTAGTAGTTGTGGCAATGTGTTATTGTTTTAAATTGTGAACAGAAGCTTACGTAAGTTTACCTGACGCTTCTACTTCGTTTCTAATTCTGTTAACATAAGATTGAACAATTAAGTTTGTCTGAAACGCTAACTGCATCGTTTGTACGTTGGTTGAATAATATTTATTTGTTTATTCTTCCATAACAATGAAGTTGACTATTTCTTGTGCTCTAATAGTAGGGTCCAGTATATTATAATTGACTGAACTCAATTGAGAAAATATTTATTGCTGTGTATTCTGTATTTTCATCTCTGTTTTGATGAAGGCCAGTTCTGTCTGTTGGAAAATTGGGTTTGTGGTTAGACAAGTTTGGCAAGTTTTTATGAATTATTGTTATATTAGACCAGAATTTGAGGTTTTTGATTTGACATTTTAAACCTGTACTATATATTATTAACAACTTGGTGTCATATTTCGTTTAAAGTAATAATTTCATAATTCTTAAATCATATTTTGCTGAGTCTTTCTGTGAAAAAGTGTTAAATGCTGATTTACCGTTCATTTTAGGAGTTGGTTGATAGAAATGTGAAGAGTGAAATTAACAAATAGCTGAGAAATCAGCCACACCATTACACCGTTATCTTCTTTTGCATAGTATTACAATAGAAACTATTTATTTTCATCAACATTTTAGTAATTAACAGTAATTATCTCATCTGTCAATGTTATGTTAGTCATCCTTTTTTACAATTTTGTAGCATTTTTTATAACAATGTTCTCCTAATGTTAAAGATAGGGACTGTCTTCCAAATTTCTGGAATAATTTAATGCTCTTTATGTTGATTCATTGCTGAATCAATGTAATTACCTTCCTGAATTCATCAACTCTTGCATTAAATGAAAATTTATGTTAGGAAGCATATTTTTCAATATTTTTGTACTTATTGTATCAGTTATTCCTAAATATTTTGATACTTTGATAAAATTATTGATGGGGGCTACTTTACTACTACGCCAGTAGTTTTCTTACTGATGCAGGAAAGAAGTCACTATGGTATTCACAAGTTAGTTGGGGTAACCAATTCCAGAGTTTTAAAAACCTTATGATTTCTCTTAAATTATTCCTATTTTTATTAAACAATTAGGTTAGCTGGAAATTCTACAAATTTTGAAACTAATACTCAGATATTTGTTTGATATATGATTCGAGACCTTTTCAAAATCACCTTTGTGCGCAAGAGAAATTTCTAGTACGATAGTTGTAAGAGAAGATGTATTGGCATTCTTAATTTATCTACCACATTATGTGTTGATTCAATTCTTGTTTAGCTTTCCTTAATCTTACAGTATTTATTTGTGGATATGTGTGGTACAATGTAACCTTAATTTTGATTACCATTTTGTTAAATAAATAATTGAAATATTTTTTTGAATTTTAATTTACTCTTTTACTAGTGTTGATTAATTTGTTTGTTTTATTATGAAAAAATTTGTGTACTTTCAGAGCGTTTTTTTCACAAGTAGACCTACACTCTATTTTTCAGATCATGGAGCAAATAATAATATTGGGATCTTTGTTAATATTAACTTTAGCCCAGAACACTATGGATATGCAGCAAGAGATGCAATGTCCCCAATACTGGATACGTTTTCAGACATCATGTTATAGATTTATTAAGTCTCCTTTGCGATCTCGAAATGATGCGAGAAAAAATTGTCAGGTGGGTGTTTTTTTTTTTTGAATGTTCTAGCACCATTTACTGTGAATATTCTGGCAAGTATAAAAAATGTTGCTCAGAGTAAAGAGTCCTTACTTATTTATTGTATGGTTGCAGTGTTATGAAATACTTCATTAAAAATTATTTCGAATATATTTGAAAATACCAAATAATTTGGAGTTACATTAAATTTAAGATACAGGATTTACATATACTACCCTTTTTTCAACAACTTAACTCTTGAGCATACACAAAATTATTTTCATTAAAACTGGTTTTGATTATTCCAAAAATAGTGACCTATAGAGAGTTTTCTTTGTTAACTATCTCTGACATCCTTTACATTCTTTAGAGGCTGACTATAAATTATGTTACGTACCCTGGGGGGGGGGGGATTGTTACACTGCTTTGCGGAAGGGAAGGGCGGTGTTAGCACTGGTGTTATACAATGCTAAGATATAAAGGGTATGTTTTGTAAGGCACTTTTTATCCTCTAAGTTTGTTACTATAATCCATGTAATCAACTGCTGAGTGAGAGCATTGAGCAATTAGGAATGAACAATTAAGTCATTGTATAAAAATTTGTCTCAACAACTTGGGAAAAGCAACAAGAAATTAAGTTAATGGTAGAGGAGGGTAGAATTTCAGGACTAGCATTATGTAATTTTTGGGGAGAGAGAGGGCTCTAATGATCTTGATGTTGGTGAGCCCTAAAGCCCCATTTAAAAAATGGGGGGAGAGTAAGAGGTATCATTAAAGGTGCATTTAGGAGGGATTGGGGGTAGGAGTGAGGGTGGTTAACAATTGTCAATCTTACATGAAGTAATTTATGGATGGTCCCTAAATGGCTCTGAAGTATATGTTCCCCCAAATCTTTTAAATGATGTTTTACTTCAATCTATTAAATCATGAATATTTTTACAAATTTCTGTACTATATGAGGTAATTAAATGACTGATGTATAAATATTTGCTATAACATGTACAAGAAGGAATTTATTTATTTACTTATTTATTGAGTGAACAATCTATATGCTCTATAGACAATTATCAATTTAATAGAAAATATAAAACTTAAAAAATGTATGCAATTTTTTTAATAGTTTTGTTAATGGGATATTTGTTTTACAAGAAAATCATATTGAAGGATAAGAGTAATTGTTGGCTTTTCTAAATTCATTGTATACAGCATATCAGATCTATGCTTGTCCAAATGCTTTCAACCAAATGTGATATAAACTTAGTTTTACACATTCTTTTGCTATGGAAGCCCTATGTTTTGATTGGGTGTAAAGGACATGTGAGTTAGTACACATTCTACCAATTTAAACCCCTCTTGATTGCCTCAATATTTTGGAAGTGGATATAGTGATCAGCAGGATTGACCAAATTCTGAGAGTAACTCGCAGTCATATGACTTTATTGTCAGCAGCTTCTAATATTTGCATTTTTTAATCTTTACAACAATTGTCATATTTGTTTTACCAGGGTTATTGTGATCTAAAACCACAAAACAATTCTTTTGTTTCTTTATGGTATTATTCCCAAGAAAAAAATTTGAACTCTATTCTTTCTCCTTCAGGCATATGATTCTGATTTACTGAGTGTAAACAGTTTGGAGGAACATGGCTTTATTGTATACCAACTCCTTTGGCAAGATCCTCAACATCGACGATGGTATACAAGTGCAAGACAACAAAATTTAGATTATTGGATTAATGATGGTGATAATTCTCAGCTTGTTAACATGGATGCTGCTTTTTTGCCTCATCAAGAATCAACTCACAACAAAGATTTTCTTGTGTATAGGTTGGTAACACAAGTTGTAGAAATTACAGTGTAACCTCAGTTATGTGAAACTCCCAGGACTACTCAATAATTTCAAATTAACTAAATTTGGCATTGGTGAGGTGAATGAATTACCAATAGGAGAGTGAAGAGACCTAATATTCAAATTATCGAGAATTTTGAAGTAAACCGTTTTGAATTACTGTGGTTTCAAAAATGAAATGTTCAACTAAACACTAGCATCAAGTATACTTGTGAATCAATATTAGACCTAGAACACAGATAATTATTATACAATAACTTATGCAAAATTATGAGGAGTTAGAATTAAAGAATTCTCTTTATGAATGAAATGGTTAATTAATTAAACTTTATGAAATAATGATGGCGACAAATACTTTTGATATATTTAATAAAAGTTAATTATGAAACTAATAGATGATTACTCTTAAATGAGTGTTTATAATTTGCTTATTTCTAACTATTGTTTGGCAAGGTATCGCCCTTAGTATGAAATAGCCAATACTACACAGTTATACAAATTGTGAAGAGAGAGGAGTGAAAAAGATTTTCAGTTAATTGTACTTATACTTATGTAAAATTACATCATGAAATATTTCTCACTGATTGTACTAACAAATTTATTGTGCTGCCTATGACACCTAATTGAAGTTAATGAAGAGAGACCTCATAATTTTGCGGCTGTGAATCACATGAAATTCTTAAATGACATCGGATTGAGTTTGAACTCGGGTAATTACCTAATGGCAAACTGCTGATTTCTGAAATGCCACATGAATAAATGCTAAATCTGGGAATTTTTATGCAAAACTGGGAAAATCAACATGTGCAAAATAATTTGTGAATTCGACCGATTTTGTAAATATCTCACCATATTCGGCTTACTCCTCTTTAAGTCTTTTGCCTGGTTTTAAAACATAGCTTAAATAAGAGTTGACATTTTTCATGTTCTGAGATACTATCTCCTTAAATGGAACTTTTTTTCTTTGTTGAGCAAATACTACTTTGTTTGAATTTAAAAATTAATGCAAAAATTGAATGAGTGGAAGAAAATAAACCTTATCCAAGTTTTCACTTATGTATTAAATTACTACCTACATTTAGTATTCCTATTTGTAAACAATGAAAAATTAAGCATATTTCTCATGAGTTGAATTCACCAAGATGGTTTAGGGGAAAAGAGGGAAAATAAAAATCATACTTGGAAAAGGGGTTCCAGGAAAATGCTTTTCTATCTGTTATAAAGTAAAATAAAATATTGCTTCAAAAGTTGTTACCAATATTTTATTGGTAATGTGAAATTAGAACATTAAATTTCCTTTAAAGTGCATCATAGGATAAGGAGGTAGCATTCACTTCAAAATATTGCAAAAAATGCTCGTAGTTGAAGATGATGAAATAACCTGACAAAATCCCGATTTTAACATGACGTAATTGGACATTTCAACTTGACTGTAAAATGTTCATTAATTATACTTTACATAGAGGAAAGATGGATGTCATAGCTAATGGTAAATGGAAAGTATCATTAATAGTAATTCAGTTACTAGTGGGTTCTTTGCATGGGAATTTTGTACAGCAATTCAGAGCAATTATTAATTACATTGTATTGAAAACAGTTTCATAAGAATTTCAATATGTATTTAGAGAACTTAGTATCTAAAACTTAACCTATTTGATTGCAATATTGAGAAAATGTGTAGAAAAAAATGAGCAAATGATGTGATGCCTGATAGCACTGAGAGTATGAAGAAGGAGAAGAAGAAATAAATAAATGATTACACCTAAACTAATTTACTAAAAGAAATAATTAGGAGGAATGGAAATAGTTGGAATAAAAAATAGTTTTGTAACTCCTTTTAGTTAAATTATAATACATATCAATTAAAAAACTTATATTACTGAGTTTGACCGTGTTGTTTTGCAGTATTGGAATCCTAATATGATTCTGCTAATTTTTGACAATTGGGAAGCAATTACTACGTAATATAACTTAATTCAATCTTCTTTAATTTAAGTCAAAATATTTTTTCTTTATAGATGTGTGTTTCAAAAGCTTAAAAAATTAATAAAGAATTGAAAGACCACAATTCCATGTAAATAAGAATAAAGAAGGAGAATATGATTAAATTTCTTCTGAGCTTATGGTAATATAGTACAAAGAGGCATTACAAAAACTAAGTCTTGTCTGTCATTACTGTACATAAAAGTCTTACTGTACATTAATAATGGGCGAGATGATAAACTTCTGAAAAATTCTTGCTTATAGATTGATGTCATTAAATTGGAAAAATGGGAAAATTAACTTTTTTGGGTAGTGCTTTTTTATTCATTTCAGTAATATGTGTAATTATGTAGCCCATTAATGTTATATGTCTTGCAATTTAATTTACTATTGAGTATTGTATGGTTTTCAATGTATTGAAGTGCTCTTCTATTTTCAGTTTCTCCCCCGAGCTGAAGAAATGGGGATTTGAGTATGTGACTGGAAATGAGCCCCTGCTGTTTATTTGTGAAGCCCCAGTTTCAAAGTTGCACTATTTAGTTGTAGATGACAGAACATATCAATATGGAGAGGATGTTGATGATCCAGAAAAGATACCACGTGGACCATACTTTATTCGTCAACCTCATGATGTTGTATATGATTTATCTAGAACTCAGATTGGTAATGATGTCTCACTGAGGTAAGTTTTATCTGGAGAATCCATTTGGGTCTATCAAAGTTCTTTGTGTTATGGCTTGTGTTCAGTTAACTCGTTTTCACCTTTGAAACTTTAAATTAGCAGTTTCTTCGTCCTAATCTCCAAATATAGTTCCCCCATGGATTTTTGGGTGATTTTGTTGGAAAAAAAAGAGGGGGGACTATATTTGAGTAAAACAGTACTAAAATATTATTTACTCTGTAGTGATTATTTATTGTAAAACAATTGTTTATATTCACATAAAGCAATTGTTTATATTCTCATAAAGCAATTGTTTATATTCTCATAAAGCAATTGTTTATGTTCACATTTTGATAATAAACTGATAGAACTGGCTGAATAATTTCCTGTTTCTTGTAAAAAGTTTTGATAACAGTTGTAATCGTTATAGTAGGTTATAAGAGTGCCAAATTAAATGTCATCTTAATGGTTAATCCATTTGCAGTAATCTGTACTGAATTAGTTTCTGAATATGCTTTTTTAGTCCTCTTTTATGAGACTGCCTTTTTTACTTAGTCTTTACTTCAGATTACTACTGTGATTCTTTTGAATCCTAACCTTTTGTAATACTCAAACATAATAAATATTTGTGAAAAGGTGCATTAAAATAGGAACCTAAATCTCCATTTTAGTGCTCTAAAATGAATTTCTCTCTAAGAACGTTTGTCCAAAATTTTGTTAGGAATATGTTTATTGGAGTGTCTGGTGGGTGGTGGGATTTCAGAGTAGTATCATCTCACCGCAACACCCAAAACATAAGGGATTCTCAGTTTCTTCAGTCTGGTCAGTTTCTTTCAAACCACTTCAAGTAGATATTTTCAAACAAGAATTTTTCCAAAATAATATGTACAGAAACCAAATTAACATTGTTTTGTCTTTTCCACTTCTCAAGGGTTTTGTTGATCTGTTAT
Source organism: Laupala kohalensis (assembly GCA_002313205.1). NCBI lineage: Eukaryota > Metazoa > Arthropoda > Insecta > Orthoptera > Trigonidiidae > Laupala > Laupala kohalensis. The sequence continues at coordinate 344,015 of NNCF01128038.1, forward strand.
CTTGCAGTTAATTAACAGTTATTTAAGGGATAATGTTATTCCACTAGTTACTTGTTCACGAACTACGTCCTAAGGGAGTATGCCAACTACTAATGAAAAGATACATTTTAGTTTTTATTCCCCCATCAGTCTTTGGTATGATACCTTATCAATACTGTCAAAAATACAGGAAACTTATTGTGAATGGATATATATTGAAATGATATGGCACTTGATTTTGTCCTCTTCCACCAATATATGCATCTGAACAGAGTTTTGACTTGTTTCATTAAATTTTATTGAGGGTGTCTTAATTCTCCAAAATTGAAGAGTGAATAATTTTAAGTAACCGTAATTCTTTTTAGGCTGTGGTTGGTTAAGAATGCTTAAATGTGAATATCACATTCATTTTTGTGTTTTTTAAGTGTGTCAAACCATTTTAACAGACACCTGTGACCTAAACCCACCTTTGAGATTCTGTTAAGATGAAAGTCATTTTTCCCTATCCAACCATAGAGATTCTGTCTGTTGTTCTGTTATTTCTGTGTTGAGGCTGCATAGTAGAGAAGCAACAACTACCTTTCTTTCTCTCTCGAGGGTGGGTGCATATGTTTGACTGCTTTTGTACATTTGATGATTTACAATTTATTTTGTAATAGTTCTAATATGGTATCAGTCTAAAACTTCCTTTTTTTTAATTTGTCAGCTGCCTAGCTGGTGGATATCCAGCTCCTACATATGAATGGTTCAAAGAAGAATACCTCAATGACCGTGTTGTTTCAACTCGAATTGATCCTCTGAGTGATAATCGATATACTGTTAGCGGGGGCGTGTTAATTTTTCATGTTCCCGATAGGGTGAGTAAGAGTGTAGGAAATTATTTTTGAGAAGTTAGTTTTGCATTACTGTTTTTTATACCCTTTTACAGACTCGTGATAAGGGGACTTATCATTGTAAAGCTACTAACAAGTATGGTACTATTAGATCTGAAAGTGTAAGTTTGAAGTTTGGTCATATTGCAGAATTCAATCTTAAAAGATCACCAGAAACAGGCAATCAGAATTGGGGCAAAGTGTTATACTGTGATCCCCCAACATATTTTCCTTGTAAGTAAACGTTGAGCTAAATTGTTTGATTTAAGGGAAGTACTCCATTTGTTCTGTGATTTATGTATATTGTGTACACATTACAAAATTATGTGTAGAAAATATAAAATGAATATACTTTAAAATGTATATATTCATAGAAAATGAGTTGTCTTACTTCATGTTGCAGCGGTGAACTTTTATTGGGCTCGTGACAAATTTCCTAACCTTGTGGAAGAGGATAAAAGGGTTTTTGTTTCATATGATGGAGGTTTATACTTCTCTGCATTAGAGACTATTGACAATGGCAATTACAGTTGCAATGTTCAAAGCAATGTTTCTGACAAAGGTCGTAATGGCCCTCTTTTTCAGCTTCGAGTTTTCCCAAACTGTGAGTGTTCGTGTAATTCTGTATTATTGTTTTTGGTGCCCATAATTCCAAGGACTCCTTTTTTTAATTCATGTATTCACTCATTTATTCAATTTATAAAAATGCTCAGTAGATAATTTAAACTATTGTTCTTTTTTTTAAGCAAACTATCAGCAATTGAAGTTTCCCAACAACTTCCCGAAAGCATTTCCGGAAGCCCCTGTTGCTGGCCGAGAAGTGCGTCTTGAGTGTATTGCTTTTGGATAGTAAGTTCTTAGTATTTATTATTGCTATTAATTATAAGTCATCTTATCGTTTGGTTTTAATTGTCCGTGAAAGTCTACTGTCAGGTTGGTGAGAATTTATTCAGAACTCTGAATCTAAATATTTTATCTGTGTTGAATATTCTCAGTTGGAGGAGAATATGTGCATATTTTAAAGTCCTAAAAATAGTTACTTTTTAAGTATTAATTTTTGTGTGGAGAATGATGTTTTTTGAGTATTTGTCAAGTATATTTGTATCTTGTTAGTTGAGGGCAGCAAGGTGGTGTTGCTTTCCAATAAGTGTTAAAGTGAATGATAAATATATTTAATCTTTATTGAAATCATAATCAATATTCTTACAACCAAAATTTTACCTTTTGGAACTTGTTTGGAAGGATTTCTTTTTTCACTTCACACTATTGAGACAACTGACATTATCAAAAATACAACTTTGTCAAATTTGGTCCCTTTTAAATTTTAAAGTGATGTCAAGGCTTCACTTATCAGTACTTACATTTTATAAAATATCAACTTATTTCACTATTCATCCTTCTTTTTTTTCTTTCCAGTCCTGTTCCCTCTTATAATTGGACTCGTCGTGGTGCTAGCCTGCCACGAAGTGCAATGACTCTAAATTATAATAGAGTTCTTATTATCCCTCATGTTCGTGTGGAAGATCAAGGAGATTATGTGTGCCGTGCTCAGAATGAGCGCTCCATCATTGAAAATAGCGTAATTTTGTCTATTCAGGGTAAGTTAGAAGTAGATTTTTTCCTAAGCTGATGTTGAATTAACTTGAGATGTGTAAAGTTTCTTTTTTATGCCCCAAGCAGACAATATTGTTTCCTAAAATTATCTTGCGATAAGTACATATACATTGTATTGTCCAATTATGGAGTACATAAATATTATTAGATACTTACAAAATGCATTGAATGTGGTAGTGCTAGTCAAGTGAGTAAGAGGAAGAATCCTCTTGCATAATTTATTAAATTTACCATTTATAAACTTTATAATTAAAATATTTTGTTTTAGTAAACATATTTCCATTTCTGAAAGGGGCTGTTATCTCGAATCACTTGATTTTTTTTCTTATTTTATGTATTCATTTGTCAGAAATGATGCAGTAAGTCAGATTATATCAATACATTTGTACCAAAAAACTTATACTGACATTTTTACTTTTCACTAAAAGAAATTTGGGATAGGTCTGTTCCAAAATTCTTTAGTTTCAGTCCTGTGATTTCAGTTCTTGGTTCCAGTTCCTAATAAGGAATAGCTTTATTAACCGACCACATGTATTTGTTCAATTTTTTAAAATGTATAAAAATTATTTAAGTTTCTTAATTTATCTTTTTTGTTTAGGGAGTCCATTAATTTTAGTACATTGATATTCCACAACTATTTATTAATTTATTTCATAATTGGTGTGTCCACGTCTTTGCATCAAAATTCCTAAACTGTATGACAGTATTATATACACAGGTGTGCTGGTCAGGTTTAATGTGATATTTATAGAAATGTACTGTTTTAACTTTACAACTGAATTTTTTTCATATACTAAATCTACAAAATGGAACAAAGAAGTATGCTTAGATAAATTTAATTAAATTATAGTTTAGATATAGGCCTAATATGCTAACTATACTTCTAAGTATTCTTAGTCTTGCAAATATGACAGATTGTTCCCTTATATCCTCAAATGTAATGAGCTGTTGTAATTTATTTTGTTTCAATCTAGACAAAATTATTTAAATAAGTTACTTCAAATAATTTTCTCTTTGAATTTCAGCTGAGTTTGGGGAAACCTTCCTTGAAATATGTGCTGAAAAGTTAAAATATTAGTTCAAGTTCTTTGTTTGATATATAGGTATTCAGTTTGTCAATATTTGTTGATATAAAGACTACAAAACAAAAAATTTCTTTATTTTGTATAAAAAGTATATTTGTATCTATGTAACACAGATATCACATATAAAATGCACCCTAACTTTATCCAGGGTCAGAGACAACCAAATCCTTTATCCTATTAGAACTGGTGTTTGATACTACTGAGCTACCATTCAAATGTATTGTGTTATTTTTAGATGTTATTGCATTTTATCTTTCATTGCAGCGGAACCCAATTTCACCATTCCTCTATCTGATCGACACATGGATGATAATGCAGATTTAACGTGGACTTGTGAAGCTTTTGGGATACCTGATGTTAACTATACTTGGTATAGAAATGGTGAAGTTCTTGATATTCCTAAACTTCATCATGAAGACAGGGATCGATACACCAGTGTTGATAATGTTTTGACCATACGTTATTTAAATCGGGAAAGAGATCAAGCAATGTATCAGTGTTGTGCTAGTAATCAGTTAAAGGCAAAGTACTCATCTGCGCAGCTACGAATTTTATGTAAGTTCAATTCCAAGTTTATTCCTCTGTTTTAGCATTATCTTTTTCTTGTCTTTTGTCAGTTTATCAAATATGTTTTGTTCATTGTAGCATTTAAGCCATCTTTTAAGAAAAGGCCATTGGAATTGGAAACATATGCTGCTGAAGGTGGAAATATCACCATAAGATGTAACCCTGAAGCTGCTCCAAAGCCTAAATTTGTTTGGAAGAAGGATAGTAGTGTGTTAGGTTAGTGTAGAAGCCGCAGACACGATAATTAAGTTTGATTGTTATTTATTTTATGAGTAGCTGTAAATTGCTGGTTGTTTTTACTGATTCCATTGTATGTGGAATCAGATCTCTTGTACTCTATTGTTGTTTATATATAAATATGTAGGTTCTGGTGGCCGTAGACGTATCCTAGAAAATGGTAATTTGATTATCAGCCCAGTATCTCGTGATGATGGGGGAGTTTACACATGTAGTGCCCAGAATATCCATGGAGCAGATGATAGCAGTGGACGTCTTATTGTCCTCCGTAAGTTTCCTTAAATCATACTATTCAATTATTTAGCCAATGTTTGAATATGAGAATAATTGGTATTAACTTTGGACTCTTCCTGAATGTAATGCATTTTTCTGACACATTAGACAATTGTGTGTTTCCTTGGCATTTAAATTATTAACTTATTGAGTGTGTGATTTCTTCAAAAAATTCCCTCATCTGAGAATCCCATATTCAATAGGAAAATCTATGTAATCCTTGATCCCAGTCTGGGAATATTTGGTTTCCCTGCATGTCATTGCTATATCTGGTTCCCTAATGAGGGAAAAGTACAGGAGATCACTTAGAAATAAGGTGAAACTGATTTTGGGGTATCGGTTATATGGATGAAAGAGTTCAGATTGGAGCATAATCTTTTGCAAAGTTTTGTATGTGGAGAAGCTGCATCTGTAAATTCCAATATTGTTGTCCTGTATTTTTATTTCAGTAGATATTAGATTAGATTAGATCAAATTAGATTGTCGTTTGGGTCGAACCGGCTGATGGCAGAGTCCTGCACGTAGACCTAAAAGGCCCTTAGTACAGTTAGGTTTACTCCAACCCCAGGGCCTCGCTGAAGGTCACCGAGGAGTGGATCATAGCCTTCCTGATATCCTCGAGATTCGGGAAAAATAAACCTAGGTAACGGTATCTTGCTGGGCAAAAGCTTTGCACAAACAGTACATGCGCAAAGGTCTCCTCTTTTACGCTGCATCTCCTGCACATTGGATCCTGACTGATCCCCATAATGTGTCAATGTCTCCATAGAGTATTATGGCCTGTTAGAAGTCCTACGACTTTCCATACGACTCCTACCTTAGTTTAGTAGGACCTTCTGATATTCTTGATTAGGTCCAGCAATTAACTCATGGGCCTGCCTAGCTAAAGTACGTGACTTTGAGATGGTGAGGTGTTGCTGGTGTGTCCAATTGACAATCTGCAGTCTCACCTTTCGTGGAGATATTCCTAAGAAGGGTTCTGGGCCAACAATAGATCCCAGTTTTGCCAGTTCATCTGCCTTTTCATTTCCCCTGATGCCTGTATACCCAGGAACCCACCAAATTTGAATGAATTACAACAGTTTACAAGGCAGAGTTGGTTTGACAGACCCTATCAGGCATCCCAAGGGTTAAAATACTTTTTACCAAACTGTTAAAAATGAGTAAGTTACAAAGCAATAATTAATGTTTAATAATTTTATATTCTTTGTCTGATTATTATTACCATTATCTTCATCTCTATCATTATTTTTATTATATATGTCATAATTTGTTCATTTTGCAATTTGGTTCATATTGAATTTCCCTTATTCTAATATTAATTTTATTTTCATATGTCATTTGTCATGGTACAATTCAGTTACAAGATAGTAAACCTATTCAAATGTAATTTAAGATTCCCTCGATCTTCAAATATAAGGTTTTACAGATTTGGTGCCAGTTGACAAGATAAAATTACTTTCATTACATTTCAATAGTATTTAAATTATTTTTTTATAATTTTATTCACTTTCATTTTAGCCGCTTAAATCTCATACTCAGTTCCTGAATACTATGTCTTAATTGCAGATGGTCCTCGATTTCATCAACCCATGGACCCTTTGTTGACTACATCTGTATCTCAGGATGTGGCATTACGGTGTCAAGCTTACTCGGAGGAGATATTAGATGTTGCATACATATGGACTCATAACGGACTTCGCATTAGAGATTCTGATATTCAACGAGGGAGACTGGTCTGTGCTTTTATTGTTGTTCTAAAGTTTGATTTTGTGATATTGCAATATTCACTTTCCAATTTTATTTTTGGTTTCAGGACATACATGGAGGGTATCTGAATATCAAGAATGCTACTTTATCTGAAGCTGGTGATTATGAATGTATTGTTAAGAGTGCAGTGGGTAAAATCTCCAGTAAAACAACTGTAGTTGTTCGAGGACCTCCTGGACCACCTGGTAATGGTTAAATGATGTTATACTTTCTCTGGAAACAAATTATCATTTCTCTATGGAAACCTTCAAGCTGTCCAATTTTATTGCTTCTAATAAGCAAACTGTGTAAGACAAAAAAAAACACTGAAAAGACCATTCAGCTTTTCAGTTGTTTTTTTTTTAAATATATATATATTGTCACCCATTGTTTAAGGAGTTACCTAAGTAAGTCTTGTGTTACCCATTGTATAATGAGTATTCCAAAGTCTTTCTTTCTGCCAGCATTGAAAGGTTTCATATTGAAGTATGCAAATAATTTCAGTTTCATTATCCTTTAGGACCATTTCACTACTAAATTTTAACTTAATTTTTGGGTGTTAATAGATTTCACAAAATAATATTGAGCAACTTCATTGCAATATTCCCTACTGCTTTAAATTTGTTTTGCTACTTCTTTGCAAAATGTGTTTTGCTCTGAATATAGAAGAATTTTTTATTTCCTGAAAGATTAAGTTCTCTTTGTCATCAGGGGTAAGCCTCTTTGCTTTATCCTTAATTGTATACAGTGGAAACTGATTATAGGAGACGTGCTTATATTCCTGCTTGTAGTGGACACTGTCAGATATCTCAAGAATAAATGTATGGAAACAATGCATTTATTTCCCTGTTATAAAATACTCACTTATAAGAGGTTCCAGCTTATAGTAGACAAAACATATTACCCCTCTGTATGTTTAACCTCCAAGTAAGAGACAAAATAATTGTTTGGAAAATTCTGAGAATATTGCAATGGCTGCTTCACACATTCGTCAACATCTGTATAATCAGCAGTCAGCACTACTTGTCAGAACCGCTGGGTCACTTATTTAGGAAAGCTATACTTGCACAACCGTCAAATGCTGGGTTTTGTCTGCTATGGAGGGATGGGCTGTACTTGTGGAGCTTTCCTAAATACATCACCTGAACATGATCTGGTATGCTGTTAAGTTCTGCAATCCAACACTCATTCACATTAAACATTACAGCATATTTTATATTTTTTGCTTTCCCTAAAATATATTTTCCCTAGAACGAATGTTAGCTTAGAGTTAAACAATTAATGTGGGGGTCTTGTTGTCCATCTTGTTTCATTAAGACAAACATTATTTTCTTCCTGTTCTTATTAGAAATATAACATGTAGACAAGATATACGTGGGAGGAAGTTACAATTAATCCCAAAATCCAACCTAACTTATACACTGTGAGCAAATCAGAGAAATGACCAATCAGGCTAATTGGGCTCTGGTATCTTTTAATATGATTGAAATATGCACAGGGATGTTTTGAAACCATTCTTATTCAATATTCATCTGTATAGTTATGTTAAACTTTAAAAAATAATCCCACTTATGAGGGACATACATATTCTCATTCCAATGGTGTCTCTTTTTAAGGGGTTTCACTATTTCTTAATATTTTGTGCAGGTGGTGTCCAAGTGATGAAGGTAACAAACACCACCGCAACCATTGAGTGGACGGATGGTGCTGACAATGGACAACCTATTATGTGGTACACTGTATCTGGACGCACAAACTGGAATAAAACGTGGGTTAATTTAGCAGAAAGTGAGTACATTGATTTTATGGATTTATCCTTGTACTAAAGGTTTTGCAGTACCATTCCCATGAGCTAGAACTAATATTATGTTTGGAAGTACATGTATGCTGTCTTTGTTTTTTGTTTTTTCACCTTTGGTTATATCCTATGTTTTCATTTTTGGAATTAGATTTCCATGTGATAATTTGAAAACATTGTAGTAATAATAATAATAATATTTATGTAGCATTTATAAATTACATGACATTCTCCCTTAGGAGAGATACATAGCAACTTAGTCGTGGAAGAGAGGGACTACTGTACCCAAGCGCAAATATAATGTAGGATAATAATTTGTGTGTAGGTACATATATTTAATTGAGATGTGAAGTTGGTGTGGACATATAGAAGTAGAAATTTACCACAAAGTGGAATTATCACCAAACTGAATAAAAAATATTATAACTAACAAATTTTTAGGGTACTACAAAATAACATTCTTAATGTATTTTGTTGGTGTACTCTTAGTGAAATAAAGTTTTGAAATAAATATCAACTTTTGCTGTGAGTTTCAAGCAATACTTCATTCAGCCTTAAACCTATTGACAAAATAAATGTATTAGTTACATCATTTCTATATTCTTGAGTATGAGGAATACTAGGTGACTGGGGCGAATTCAAATAATTGAGTGTTAGTCAGCAAAACTATGTGAAAACATGTAAAAGTATTGCATCTAGCAAGAATGAAATATTAAACTTGTGCATAAAAAATATCACTGGAAATATATGCTGTGATTTATAAGTAATTCAAAACCATTAATTTAGGACTTTCAATCATTAAGCTGAATGAGAAATACCTTCTTCTCATAAAAGGACACATTGACATGTTTGTCAGTTAATTTCCCCAACTGTGTTTTCATATTTTCTGCACAGAATTCTCATCTACACTGATCTCAGAATGTTATAAATTTTTATATTGGAGATAATAAAAAAGTTTGGTGTATAGAATTCTAACAGTTTTAACTTTATATAATTTAATGAGCAAATCATTTTTACACAGAATTTTTAGTTGTTGATTTTTTTCTGATGTAAGACCAAGTTGTTCTCTCCTTTAATGTCATTTCCTAAAAGAAAATGAAGGGTCAGTTTGATATGATTTTTCAATGTTTTGTGTAATTTTCACTGTGGGTTCTCTCATGTAAGAGTTTTCATGGCCTGGAAATAGAAAAGCCATTAGATATAAAAGGAGATCCTTGACTAATGGCATAGAAAGGCTCTAATTGCATTGAGAGATTAATGAAATGATGTGTCCAAATTTAAGGATACTTTTAAATACCTTTACCCAAGTGTCTGAGACTTACGAGTGTGAGATACCTGTAAATAGAAAGCTAGAAAGGAGGTTGGATCAAGTTAAATGCAATTGACATCATATTAATTTTTGTAATTGTTGAATGTGGGTTACCTTATTTACCTGAATATAGTCCCCCCTTAGTTTATGAGGCAAAATTTAGGAAAAGAAATGAAGCTGAGTAAAATCAAAGCATTTCTATTGAAATGCTCATTCAAAATTTCATGTGAAATGGTTGGCGTGGTAAATATAATCATAAGGACTGTAAAATGAAAAGCTAACTTGTACAGTTCAACTTTTCCTCTTGACATCGCCAGTTCAACACGGACTTCGGCTCTACTTCGAATTCTTGTGCTGCTGCATTATTTCCATGGTCTAAGCATTATTTAGAACTCATAGTTAGAAGTTAGCATCGAAGCATCTTCAGTTGCCCAACTTTCATTCTGCTGAAGATGATCTCCATTTTTTTACAGAATTGTGTGTCACGGTGATGGCAATCGGTCATTTCTAGATGACATAGACCAGATAGGCACTTTGAATGAGCGTCAAATCCTGCCATCATCGTTCAGTGTTCTTTGTGTTACATTACTTATATGGCTTGTGTTCGCTTAACTAGTTTTCACCCATGAAACTTTGAATTAGCAGTTTCCCAATGTAGTTCCCCCATGGATTTTTGGATGTTTTTCGGAAAAAAATGTTGGGACTATATTCAGGTAAATATGGGAATAACCGAGGGAAAATAGACTGAAAAATTTTTCTAATCCACAATACATAAAATAGATTTAATAAATGTTGTATGTAATTTTAATGGTCTTCCTAAGCATTTATCTTCTCCTCAGCCCTGTTTCTCAATGCTATGAGACAAGTGAGAGTAAACAACACCAAAGTACGAACATTTTTAGCACTTTTATATCTCTCTGTGAGGTGTTTTGGAAGAGGAAGTTACGTTTACTTAATTTTCTTATGGAGGTTGTCTATGTGTTTTACCCCATTAGATTTGAGTCAATAGTGATTCCCTGGAGTAGATTTCTATCTACTTTTTTTAATAGGATAGTCAATAAGATAATTTTGTATTAAATCATCATTTATGACCCTGTTATCCATTGTAAATAATAATTATTGAAGAGAGGTCCAAGGATATTAAAGTGAATTTATACTGTCAATGTTTTGGAAAATTATATTTCCCTTATCAGGGCTAAACAGTACAAGGATCTACAATTACTGAACATTAATTTTATCAACTATTATGTGGGATAGCATGTCTTCAAGAGATTAGGATTGAGTGAGACTAATAATACATTTTAGAATGTAAGCAAAATTGGTGATTATAATAATTTATTTTTAATAAAGTGAAAAATAATTCTTAAAATTATTACAAAGCCTGGATCATGATAGTTATGTTTTTAAGATAAGGATTAATTTAGGTTCACAATAGCAATTCTCATTAGGTTTGAAGTATGACTTATGTATTATTTATGATGTTAATATGGTTGTTTATAAAATTAATTTTGGATGAAATCGGTAGTAGCTCCCCATTTCTGGAACAAAAAACAGGTCATCAACAGTGAGGTGGTTTTATTAAAACACATTACCGGCCATTTTGAACTGGAAAAGATCTGGCTGGCTCGGAAAAGAATGTTTATTGAAAGAAATTGTTAAATTTTGATGTTCCTTTAGGAAACTGTTTACTTTCAAAATCCATATGTCCACTGACCACTGCAGCGCAAGATCAGTCGGCAGAAGTTGAGGTTGGGAACAACAGTTCCCGAAACTGGTCTGAAGTATATTGTAAGTGGAGTGTGTGGCAGACTTCACACATTATGTATTTTAAATGTTATTCTTCCTGTGGTAGATATTTAAGCCATCCACCGAAGCACTGTGACATTGCCTTTTATCATTAAACAACTAAGGAAAGTGCTCTAACATCTTTTGTGGATTATCTACCATTTGTATTATAATGTCAACATTAGTCACCTCTTCACTCCCGTACCAAGGAAAATAAGACACCTTTCTTCTGAAAAACTTTAATATTGAAATCTGAGAATCTTAGAGGTGGGAGAGGGAGCAATGTGTGGAGTGAAAGTGAATTCATTTGAAGTTGTCGTGGTATCTTTTGTGTCATAAAATGTAATTAATTGTTGGTGATGGAACCACCTTATTGTTTCAGATATAACTGCAAGGGAAGTTAATCGCAATAATGGTCGCAAAGAAGCTAAAATAGAAGGACTTTCTCCTTGGTCAAGCTATGAGTTCCGTGTAGCTGCTAGTAACAGGCATGGTTATGGTCCCTCATCTGCACCATCACCCTTGCACAACACTCCACCAGATAAACCTTACAATGCACCATCTAATGTTGGAGGTGGTGGAGGCAAGATTGGTGACCTCACTATCACATGGGATGTAAGTTTTGTGTGTTGTCTTTTATCTTTCTCTTTACTGTGAATATCAGTTCTGGCATTGGCATTGTGTGGCAGTGTTGATAGTCATGCACCTTGTTTTGCCTCTTTGTGAATAGGAGGGTTTATTGGGCTGGGTGTGAAGGTTATATTTGTGCAGTGAGGTAATTTACCAAACACTGAAATAAGCAAGGTAATAATGGTACGTTTAGAAATTGTAAAAAATACAAAAAGAAAGGTTGTGAGAACCAGAAACTGTATTTTTGAGGCTGCTCTAGGCAAGACACAACTGCTTACAGGACAATGCACTTGGATCTTGGAAGTGAAATAAATCCTTTTTCTTGGTACGTTTTCTTAGCCATGGAAAACAATTCACTATTACTATTGAGGTTTGTCACAAATCCCAAAATTGTTTCGTAAATTAATACCTTTCAACTATTAGTCTTTGCTGAGACAGCAAGAATATATATTAAATAGCATGGAATTGGTATAATTTACATTAAATATATTTTGATACATTCTCCTTCTTGAAGTAAAACTTAACAAATATAACACGTATCTAAAAACATATGGAACAAGAGTAAACCTGACCTAATTTCACATTCATTTAGACTTGTAAGTTCTTTGTATCGAGGGTAAATTGAAATGTCTTTTTGAGATTTTAAACTTTGCAAAAGATTTTTTTTCTTTTTTGTTTTTCCAGCCTCTGAAATCTCAAGACCAAAATGGACCTGGAATCTACTACAAAATATATTGGAAGCATATAAATGACACAGAATTTCAATCTTTGGTTTTGAAAGAGGACACCATGGGTACAGCTGTAGTTCATATTAAGGCTAATAATTACTATACCAAATACATTGCCAAAGTTCAGGTAAGTCAAAATAATTGTTATACTAACTGATGTCTCAGTTGTATAGAGCACATATTTAGTAGTGAGAATTCATTTCCAACTGTATAATGAAGGGATAGATCGTATGATTTTACATTTTTAAAATAATTTGGTTTCATTGAAGTGATGGTGGAAATTTTATTCAAGAGGTAAAAATAATCGTTAGAAATAGCTAAGTTACAGTGTTTTGTTCATATTACAATTATGAATGATTCTTCTCTCAGCAATTTGGTTTCTTTGGGTTGTGGTTAGTGAATATTGCCCATTCTAGTGTAAGTAATTTTCTGCAACCTACCTCAACAGAGGTAAGTCTGGGGCAGATATGACCACATCTGCCCATTGCAGGTATTTTACACATGTGGGCAATACATGGGCATGCGAAGGGCAACTCCTATCAGACACCTCACTGAAGAGAAGATGACCAACTTGCAGTGTAGGGGTCCAGCACTGCTTATCATTTTCTTATAGCAATTACAGCCATGCATATTCGTTTCGTGATCAATTATGTCAAAAAAGCAGAAAGGTATCTGAAGTAATTTTGCCTCACAAGACATTATCAAAGATACTGTAATTTGTTATTTGATTATTGAATATATTGAATTGAATATATAACAATAGAAGATATTGTAGCTGAAGAGACAGTGTGAAAAGTTTTGCTTTCCATCAACCTTTTTCCAAAAATTTCCCTTATGTCTTCCAGATCTTGAACCATTCATTTCAACAGACAATTAGAGATGTTCAACTCGATGCTCGGCTAAAAGTGAATAGTGAGCCAATAGTTTTCTGAAATTTCCATACAAAAGCAGAACATTAGAGTAAAAAAGAAGCAAGCATCCAAATGACATCCAGATTCATAAGTAAGTAATGTAGCCCCTCACTGTTCTCCCCAGTATGTTGTTATTCAAGAGTTTATAAAACCTGTTTGACTCATTTGCTGTGCATAATAGTAGCTCTGTTCCTATGTTTGAACTCCTGCTTTATATCCAAGTGGTGTGGAGAGGGGTGGTGCTTGAGTATCTACTCCCTGCCTTATGCTGCCCACGGTTGCCATTAGAATTCGTTGAAGGGCAAATTGCTGGCCACTGCCGATCTAGAGTCTTAATTGGGCACATTTCTTGCAAGAATGTTCCCTCCTCTGTGGAATTGGGCTAGTCAGAAACCGATTGAATAAAGTATTGATGTTACTCGTATTTTGTTTATTAGTTTTTATTATGTTAATGATGTCTTTTGCGTAACGAAAATTTATTCTTCCAACTGACTGGATGTGGGAACTTGAAAGTTCATAGATAGTAATAAATTTCTGGGTCCAGTGCTTTAATCAATTAAGCCATCAGAAACTGAAAGATTTGCTTGCATATTATTGTTAGTATGTATACTTGGGAAAGCTAATGACATGACTATTTACCCAACTTGCTTGAGAAACACGTGGTTGTGGCATCCCTATGTGTGTAAGTACATTGTCATGCCCCTACAGTGGCTCAGTGTTAGCATTCTCGCTCATCACTAAGTGATCCAGGGTTCAATTCTCGGTGGGGCCAGAAAAAACTTGTAGCTTTTCACATTAACGTCCTCTTCATACAGCTGTGACTACTGTTTTTTCCCCTTCATTTTCTTGGCATATGTGCCACCTTCTGCAAAACGAGATTCTTCTCTTTTTATTAGTTCTCTTCCTCTTTGTGTGATGAATGTGCAGTGCAGCTTAGTCACATTTCGATGTTACCGTTCCTGTCCTGGGGAGGCATGCACAGATCTCATTTCATCTTGCCAACCAACTGCTTGATATATGTGATTTTATTAACATATTACATAAAAATGACAAATTTTGTTTTTGTCTCTAGTAGTGTCAAAGTATTTTGCATATTTAGCACATCCTGTCTCTGTTAGCTTCGTAAAAACTCTGCTTTTTCTTTCGCATATAAGTCACACTCTCACAACTGTTCCGGGGTATCCTCTTCTATTGTACATGTACATCTCCCATCCTCGATCTTTCCTATTTTGTGTAGATATATATTGAAGTAGCCATGTCTTGTTAAAAATTCTACCATGGATTTTGTGGGATTAACCCATTTCCTGTTCTTATCCACATACGTTACTTCTGGTATATATTTGTATGTGTGTCTTCCTTTTTCCGTTCTTTTCCATCTGGTTTGCCATCCCTTTTATCAACACCCCTGTTAGCTTTCCTTGTGCCTTCTTATCGTCTTTCTGCAACTATTAGTCATTCACCTTTATGCTCCCCTTCTGGTTTAATATCCTTCTATACTTAATCTTTTGAACATATAAATCCAATGGTATAACCCCCACTGTTACATTCAACATCTCAGTTGACACAGTCTTATATGCACCTGTGAGTTGTAATAAACATATCCTTTCTATTGACCGCAATCACATCTCAAATTGTTTTGTAACTACCCTTTCTGCCCATATTTGACAGCTATGCACTATTATGGGTCCTATCGCTCCATTGTAGAGTTTTCTGAGGTCTCGTCGGGATATTCCATAATACATCATTCCTACTCTCATCGTACTGTACAACATAATTTCTGTCCTACATCTGATATATGCCGAATGTGTCAAATAGGATAATTGCTGGTCTATAATGACCCCTAAATAGTGCTGTGTCTTTACAATTTGTATCTTTTTCTCTCGCAATTTCGCTACAAAATCACATCCTTTTTTTTCTATTATGTCCTATCTATTGTATCTTTGTCTTAGGCAAGGATTAAGAATATCAGAGACTTTCACATATCTCTTCACATATTTGCAACATCCTTTGTGTTTCTTGTTGTAATGTCTCCCTTGTGTCCCTGTCCACAATCAGCACCAAATCATCCGCACAAGCGACACAATGGACATGCTTTTCTTGTAATTCCCACAACACGTTATCGAAAACCACATTCCAGTAGAGTGGGCCACTGGATGAGCCCTGTGGACATTTTATAGTTTGTTCTCTTATCACCCTTTTTCCGTCTATCTCATACACAAAATGCCTATTTGTGAAGTATGATTTTATTATCCTAACTAGATACTCTGGCACTCCTTTTTTTATTAATGTTTTGATTATATCTCTCCACCTGACATGATTGAATGCTCCTTCTTTGTCCATGTACACACACACACACAATATTTAGTTTTTCGTCCTTTTATGTTATCTATTAATTCTTGTAGTGCCTCACTAGTTCCTTGACCTGACACAAAACCATATTGCCATGTGTCTGTAAATAATATTGTAGTCTGTTATAATCCTATCTAAAATTTTACCATGTGTAGGTAGTAGTGATATAGACCTATATGATTTTGGGTCTGTTTTTTCCTTTTAAGAAAAACCTCAACTTTGCTATTTTGCAGCATTTTGGATATATGCCATCCCATAAACATTTGTTGTAAATCTCATATATATATTTTATTATCACTCCTACCATTCTCTTTACCATTTTGTGTGATATTGTGTCGAATCCGGGTGTTTTTTGTTTTCAATCTTTGTACTGCCAGCATGATTTTGTCCTTTCTTATCTTTGGTATATCCTTCCTCTCTGCTGGCTGATCTTCGCACTCCTGCTTGTCTGTTATCGGGTAAATACTTCCCACCAAATGCTGCATGAATTCTTCCCAATTGTGCGTATATCCTTTTCCTCCTATACTTAGTGCGTGCCATATTTTCTTTGTCCTAATCCTATCTGTGCTTATCATGTATGAGATACCCTATATCGATTTTGAAAATGCCTCTTCTATATAATTCTCCCAACTTTTCTTTTTCGCCGCCAGTACCATCTCCCTGTATGCTAACCTCTCTTTCTTGTACTCGTCGTGCTCCACTACCACCGACTTCAATCCCTTCCAACGTGCTCACTGCAATTTTATCTCTTCTGATTTACTATTTTCTTTTTTAAAATCAGTTCTCTTGTCCACCATTTTACCTTATTGTCTGGTGCATCTGGCTTCCTACATTTCACACAGACCGTTAACCCCAATTATAGGGCATCCACCATTTCTTCTATTGTTTCCGCTTTTCTCATTCCTTCCTCTATTTTTGTTCTCATTCATTCACTATTTTTTTCTAATTTATTTCAATCTATTCTCTTGAAGTGTATGTCCTCATTTCCTATTCAATAAATTTCTCTAGTATGCGACCCCTTTTGGTCATTGTTCTATCTCTTAAATATCTTGTTCTGGCATTTGTATCCATACATATTAGGTGTCTGCATAACTATATTCTCATATTATTTTTGTCAATCTTTCAAAATCCTTCTCTAAATGTTTATATCCTTGGCAATAGCTATTTATTACAACTATCTCTTGTCCCTGTCAAGTGTGAACTATTACTTGCGTATTCTGTGTGATGTGTTGCTCTAGGGCTAATACATCTCCCTCCCCAGTCAACATGATAGCACTCCATGGCTTTTCTTTGGCTATCATTCTATACTGCAATGGTAGATGCATCATCCTTCCCCCTATTGTATGCACTTCCTGAAAGCAGCCGACTTATTTCTCTCCATATACCCCCCATCTCCGTTGATGTTACTTTTACCCTTTGTAAATTCTGTTGGATCAATCTAATCATAATTGTTTCTTTCTCCTTGTAACCTTTTTGCTTGTTTATAATCTGGGCACATCCAACTTGTCATACTATGTTTATGCTCTTGACCTTTTCGTTTGCAATTCACACATACCTGGTCTTTTGCTTTATTTGTGCATGTTTTGTAGTTATGTGCCTCTTCCCTGCACTGTCCACATACATCTTTTCTTTCATGGCATACCATTGCCATACGACCATACCTGTGACAACGGTAGCATCGCACTGGTTCTATATCTTCTACATCCCTTAGGCCCTGCATAGATATATAAAGTCGGCCGTCCTTCTGGAACTTCTTTAGTATCTCTCCATGACTTCTGTAACCCAAGTCTCCACACATGCATCTCTTGTACTTTGCTTATACAGTAATTTCACTTCCTTTCTTACTATTTCCCACTTATCTTTTGGGAAATTATGTGGTACAATTTCTTAAATTATTTCATTTCCATCTTTCTCAACAGGCACCCCTATCAATCTCATTCATGATCTCCTTTTCCTCATTTCCTTAATTCTCACCCCCGGTGTTTGCAGTAATAAATCTCTTAATTTAGTGTGTTGTTCTTGATTTGGAACAGTTATTACCAAGTCACCCGCCCTTGTTGTTCTGGTTCCTGTAATTCTGACAATTTTCTTTTCCTCTTGTAACATCTTTTGTAATATTTTGCTTAATGTTTTTCACTCTGCATCTTTAACTATTATTGTTTTGCTTCCTTTTTCTTTTCTCTTATTTCTCTTCATTACCTCTGCATATGTTTCACCATTGTCCTGAATTCTATCTATTATTGTGTTCTCTACCTGCTCCATCTTTTGTTCCACAACCTGCACCATATGTTTTGCACCTACAATTCTATTGGTGTCACCTTCAACTCCCATATGTATATCTACTACTTCCATTATTTCAGACATCTGCTGGACTATTTGTTGATGTCTTTTACTTGTTCTGACACCTACTGCATTTGCTTGTGAGCTCTATCCCCTACTTTATTAACTATTGCACATTCATATCCTTGTAATACTTCTGAGTTCCCTTTCACAATCGTCTCTAGCTTGGCTATTTCTTCTTTTAATACTGCTTTGTTATTATTATTACTACTACTTTTAATTCTACTTTGTTATGCAAATCATTATTTTCCCTTTCCAATCTTATTGCCCTCCATAGTTCTCGTATTCCTGTTCGTAAAACTTCACGTATTCTTTGTTTCAATCTATTGAATTTATCCCCTTTGAATACTTCTTCCATTCCCTCCATCTGTTTTCGCAATCTTTCTAAATCTATCCCCTTTATTTCCTTTTCTTCCATTTTCTTTATTCTTTTCCCATTCTTACCTTTTCCATGTTGGGCATTCCCGCCTGATCCTCTATTTTGTGATATGTATTCCTCTTGGGATCCCACTTCACCATCTGTTTTCCTTTGTGTCATAGTACCAGCTGTACCATGTCTTTTCTTAAACGCAAATAATTTATTACTTTGTTTTTCCTGACCTTCCTGCAGCAGCTCACCAGTCCTCAATACCTCCATCATCAACCATCTTCTGCTTTCCGTCTAATTTATTTGTAATCCCTTCCTGGATGCTTATTCTAGCGTTTTCTTTATTTGCTTACGATCGCCCTGTTTAACTTGTTTGTTGGCCTTCTTTATTTAAGTTTATGTCTCATTTATTGTCTACTGTAGAGAAAATATATTTTGTTTTTATTATCAATTCCTATGGGTGTTTCCTATTCTTCTGAATTATATTGCGTTCTCCATTTATTATAACCCAAACTCCACTCTTCTATGTCTATGCACTTCTGTGCTATAACCTTCTTAAAGTTGGAACTTGAGTAATTCCCTCTGGGTGGTAAATTATTTCAAATTCATTATTGACCCAGTATTCTATATTGGCATAGAACATATTACCCCATGCAAGTTGTATTCAAATTATTTTGTCTTTGTGAATTTTTTCTTAATTTTGTTATTATTATCAATTCTTATGGTTGTTTTCTATTCTTCTATTTTAGATTGTACTTACTAATTAATGTATCCTATTCCTCTATCCTCACTTTCTCGGGAGATATAATGTTGTCAGTGTGGATCCATGAGTAATTCCCCCTGGGTGGTAAATTTTGGCTTTTGACCTTATTTTCTATAGTTTCATTGAACATTTTATCCTGTATGCGTTGACTTCAAATTCTTTCATCTTTTCAAAAGATTTCTTTAAATTTGGATTACTATTACTTTCTTCGTCAATTTTCTTATCGTTCTGTATTCCAGATTCGTTCCCATTCAATTTGGTTCAAGCCCTACCCTTCTAGTTTGCCTCATCTCTGAAAAATGTTGATTTTTCAAAGTCAAACGTTTTCCTACGAAGTTATATATTCCAATATGGCGGCCTTTTCTTATCCTGTCCCTTGTATCATATGTATAGGAGTTGTAGGCTGCCCTTGCTATCATGGAACTCGCTACGAACACCCTCCCATTATGCAGTCTTCATTAAATCAAACTCTTCCTGTTTTCCACATAAGTAGTTCAGTCACTCGCCGCTGGGGATGGGCACAAGACTACCCTCTAAATTTTGAGTTGGCCCCCTGTAAATGCTACCAGTCTTAATGTGTCTTCACTAAGTTTTCAGCTACATAGCACAATGGGCATAACTACAATAAACAAAACAATGGGGCCATGTTCGCACTACTAAAAATAGCCCTAATTTTCACTTTTAATAAGCCACTGCTTCTAAGCTGCATCATCTACAAACAAGTAGGCTCCATCTAGGAAACTTCTATCTCACCATCTGTCCAGAATTTCATTTCATTACCATTAAAACTAAAAAAGTTTTATCATGTAGATTGTAATGAATGTTTACCATATTTTTGTATATTCATATCTTCAACCATCATTCTCAAAAGTTCTAAAATTTCATAAACATGTCCAAAGAATCTTCCTCATTCCAGTTGTAACTTCCAAAAATCACTCTCCACAAATTTTCCTCAAGTTTCCATGCAGTAATGTACTCGTCAGTGTTGCGCCTCATGTGTTACCAATTTGGAATTACTCATATTTCGGCCCCTATGGGCCGATTCTCTTTAAATTTTTGCTGAAACACTTCTAAAACATTACTCTATCCAATTGTGCACAACACAAATCATAAAACACAATTACAGATGCCCTGGTATGGAGCTATATTATTAACGTCAGCTCACTTACGTAGCCACCAAACAATTAATAGCTGTGACTACTGAAAAGCAGACCCTCTTTCCTCTATCCACCTCCTTCTAGTATCACTAACTCTTACAAATGACTCCTATTAACACATCCACGTGGGCCAAGTTGTTGGTAAACCCAGCTAATTAGTACACCTACTAACAATAGGCTAACACCCAACTCCTACCTCCTATCGCTCCAGCTTCAATAGCACGCTACACATCCCATTTACAAATACTACAATAATTTATTTTTTTTAGGTACATTGTCTCATGTGTCAACCTATTTAATTGCTCCAAGTTATGAAACCATTTTAACAAACCTGTTTTATGTTAATTAAATCATTTGTATCACTGGGGAAAAGTGTTATGACTGCTTGAGGATGTTTAAAAAGTTTTCAGACCTTCTTTTCAATCCCCCTCATAAGTACAGGCAAGTGTTTGGAGGTCCAGAAAGGAGAAGTGTGTGAATGACTGCATCCCATTGACACGGGAGGAACATCTCTCCCCCTTTCCTGTATCTTTCTAAAACGTTGTAAAGGTTTTGACCTGAAAAATGTAGTGACTTGAGGTCTGTCCTAATGGTTCATTTAGAAATAATGTCAGTGCTCTCACTTTAAAAACTTGCACAAAAATTTTTGCCTTTAACTTCATGTTTATATTATCCTGTAATTATGTTAAACATAATTAGAATTGAATCTACTAAATGTCCAAAATTGTCTGGCCCAAGAAAGTAATAATGAGTGATTATTTTTGTTTGAACTTAAGAAAAAGACTTTGCTGACCGTGTAAATTGCAATTAGCTTTGATGTGAAATACATCCTATGGAGAAAATACTTAATAACATTAGCAATATTTTTCAATCTCAAATGTCTTGCAAATTTAGTGTACTTACTTGGAAATTTCCATGTTCTGAACACTTATTTTCTATTTGTGACTAAATGTTTTGAAAAGATTTTTAAAATTTTCAACAATGTGTCACTTGAATCATGAAGCATGGCTGATATTCTTCATGATCATGAGACCCGTATATAGTATTTCTGGGCAACCATGAAATAAGCTCGAGTCAGTTCATGTTATGAAGAGTACTGCTTTTTGATATTTGTTTTCGAGACATAGCTATTGTGAATCAGTCAAAAATTCTATCTTTTTCTTAGTCCCAAATCTACTTTTTCATTTTAATGTGCAAGAACCAATGTGTGTTGATAATTATAAATACGTTTACATTGCTCTCATTCTATTGAGAGAAAAAACACAGATTAACTACGAGCCAAATGTAAATCTAATAACAATGCCAATGTACGATCAAAAGATTTCATGTGTCTTTCAATTGACTCAAGCAAGTTCGTAAATAATGGACTTTTACCATTACTAATAAATTATGTTACATTGTAATATTATTTTCTTCATTATAATTAGTGATATTGTAATACTAAACAATTTGCATTAAAAGAAAAAATACAATTTGATTATTTAAGTGATTTGGGTATCTTGGATCACACCTGGGGTGTGCCAGTTTGGCAGAACTCTTGTCGTGGTGTTGATATGATGAAATTTCCTCTGTTTTAATTCTTCGTTGAGCTTTCAAAATCAATTAGGAACACAATCTTTTATAAATACAAATTTGTCTCTTATAGTTCAGGTCACTCATAGCAAATCTTGTCAAATAGTCATTGACAAATATTTGCTTCCAGTATTTGTCTTCCCTTGCCCTCATGAAGCACTTAGGGGTAAAGACTGGCCTCATGGTCACCTAGTCTGGCCCAATGTTCCTTGGCAAATCTTTCTTAATGCATACCGATTTCTAAATTGTTTAAAATGAAAATTTTCTAGTTCTATCACGTCTGTGTTATTTGATCAGATTTAGTGAGAGCTCATGTAAGATAATATTGATCATTTTAAAATATTAATGAATGGCTTATGGAGATACTCATACCTGTTGTAAAAATTGAAATGTGAGGAATACACGATTTAAAATTTGTAAATAATAATAAATGTATATAGAATATGATTAAAATATATGATAATAGAAATAATATTCATCTGTATATGTATATAATAGCTATATTATATAGCAACATTAATAGCTAAAATGCAGACTAGATATATTTGAAAAATGTAGGTTATATAGTTACAATAAAACTCAAATAATTTTATTCTTATAGCTATTATAATTTTAAACTAATTTCCACAACTAGGCAGAAAAGTATTAATGTGTTAATCGTTAATTAATGAAGTTTACATTTTGTGTAACCTTTTTTCTTTCAATTAATATCTAAAACCATTAACAATTATGTTAATTTCTATTTCATTTATCTTCTGTTAACTTAAATCTGCTGTTTTTTTATTTTTTTATTTTAACCTTGTTCTGATTATGGATGGCGAGGTGCTCCTGCTAGAAATTACTCTTATTTCACATTGTAGGAACGAACAATATGTTATTGCTCGAGGTTATCCGGGGTGCCTGTTCTTTTCTGTGAATAATAAATTTATAATTTCTATAAATGCTCCGACTTCATATGCTTTTGCCTTGATGAAAGACTAGATTCAGTGCACTCAGTACCTCGGTATGGTCTGAGATTGCTAAGCTATACCTCATCAAAACAGGGTGAATTTTGAAATCAGTAGTCCTTAAGGAGCATAAAAGAACATTGGGCGACCCAAAAAGCACCTAACAACACGTGTCGTGGGAACAAGACTTACTCAGAAAAGGTGATGCACACCATGGCCATGCAATTAAGTTCACATTGGGATTCAGGGATTCCAATTTGCAAATGCGATACAAAAAGTAAAATTCAGTCATTTTGTGGAATATTCCCCCTTCTATTCCCTCCCTTCAACTTGTGGACTGTCGTGGAATTCAAAATTACTGAGTGAATGAACCCTTATAGGGGAAAAAAAATATTATATGGTGTGTGTGTGTTTTTTTTTTTAGTATTCTCAATTAGGCCAACTTAGGACCATGGTAACGAGTGCTAGTTAGGCACAGTTTGTGAGTTTACTCACTAGCGACATCATGAATTTGGGGTAGGAGGAACAGCATCTAGACAGAATCCAGATTGCTGTATCCAAGGTACAACTATGATTGTTAGCTGCAGAGGGTGAACTTTTCATGCTCCACAGCTATTTAAACTGAGACAAGAAATTGAAAAGCTACAAATTTTATCGTGCCCCGCCCGGGTATTGAACCCGGGATGACTTGGTGATGAGCAATCACGCTGACACTGTGGCCTTGACGGGGCTTACTATTATATGGTTGATGATCTTGATTATTTGCGTTTAGTGGTTTTGTTGTTTTTAGTTCGTAACTTAATTACGTATTACATTTAAGAAAACATTATAGTGCTGTTTCTCAGCATTCACAGTAAAAGATATTTTGCGGGGTAAATGTTGATCCCTCTCAGATGAAAATTTTAGTTTGTTATTGTTCATGAAAGGGAACATGCACCTTATGCTAGATGATCTTGACAATATACAAGGAATAGAATAAATATTAGTTATGTTTTTATTTATCTTCTCTACCGTACCTACCCTTGATAAACTACGATACCATACCTATGTTATAATGAACTATTGAATGTTTCATTAATTATAGAATCCTTGACTATTTGACTGATTTTAAAATATCCAATAAACTTTTAACGGTTTACTTTAACTTCTGTTAAATTTTCAACAAACCAACACTTTAACCATAAACAAAGTTAAACTTTTGAGATGCAGAATTATTATTAACTAAGTTAAATTTCAGATTAACTTTACCCACCTTTGCTTATTAATCACCATATCACCATGTACTTCTTTATTAACACTTGATTTAATTATACCAAAATTTGTGCGTAAATTATCATGTAAGTTCCTTGTACTTGCTGAAAGTTTGATCTCTTTGACTAACCTTCGAATAACTTCCAAGCTCAAATATTTGACTGTTGACCCCACCATGACCAACTGAGGCAGGAATTTGTCAATGCTTGTCAGGTAGATGCCTTTGTCTTTATTATGGCTTCATGATGGAAGTACAGCATTGCCAATTTTTCTATCTGTGTTTATGAACATTCTGATTGAGGTGTTTAGCAGAGTACTTATAGTTAGTTAGTCTTGAGACCTACTCTGTTGGTAATCTTACTAGCAATTTTGTTGCGACCAGACCTTTTGTTGGAAAGTGTTTTATCTTTTGTCACTTGCATTCGTTAATGAGTTCTTTACAAATCTGGAAAAATGAGATAGGCTTGATTAAAATTTCCATCTGCAATTTTGAGTTACAAAAATTAACAAGAATCATCAGTTTGGTGTGTTACTTGTCTCAAGAATTTCATTCTTATTTGTTCCCTGTATTTTGAAGATTTATAAATATCATGAGTATTTGAACATTCTTCTCTTAAACCTTGTTTTGATTTTAATTGCAATGAGTCTAAACTAAGGATATTTCACAGGCTGGTAACAACCTAGGTCTCGGTCCTGAATCTGAGAAAGTGGTTATTTATAGTGCAGAAGATATGCCTCAAGATCCTGTAAGTTCTGTGACTCCGTACTCTTTCAACTCAACTGCTCTCAATATCAGTTGGTCACCTGTGGATCAGTCACGAGAACGAATACGAGGCAGACTTATTGGACATCGGGTAAGTTCTACTATGTAATAATTCTACTTCAATCAAGGTTAGTGTTGTTTAGATTGATATCATGTTGCCTTCTAAGTTGATTATTTAATGTTAATTTTCATGAATTAATATTGTCTATTGCTGTTATATCAAGACAGTTCTAAAATATATTTTGTATGTTAACTCATTATTCATCTATTTCAGCTTAAGTACTGGAAGAATGGTCTTCCTGATGACAGTGCTGTTTATTACTTAAGTCGTAGCACACGTACATGGGCACTTATTGTAGGTTTGCAGCCCGATACATATTACCGTGTAACAGTGATGGCTTACAACTCGGCTGGAGAAGGCCCAGAAAGTCAATATGTTATAGGTTAGTCACTTCTTGTGTAATAAATTTCCTTGAATGACTCATCATTATATCATAATAACCTCCTGCATTATGGAAGAAGTTTATTGAAAATAATTTATTGTACTTTATTTCAGTTACAACATGTCTTACTGCTCATGCATATTAATGTGAATTGAATTTGTATTTTTAAAGTTTTTGTTTTATCATTTAAGTTGATATTTTGTTGTGGTATACGAAAAGTACTTCACGAATTAATGTAATATGAAGTCAGAAGGTACATTTCAATGTAAAAAAAATTACTCTTGTTCTAAACTGTAGACTTTGCTTTTCACACTTTTTTTGATAGTATGTTGAGAACATGTTTTGTTGGTGTCCTTAATTTTTGAGAACATTTACTGGAGGATTATTTCAAATTTCAGAACGAACATTCCGTAAAGCACCTCAGAAACCTCCATCATCTGTCCATATTAAGGGCATAAACCCATCTACAGTGCAAGTAAACTGGCGCTATGTGGCTCCAAGTTTGGAGGAAGAACCACTTCAAGGTTACAAGGTAGAGATCACAGATTTTGGATTATATAAACAAGTACCTAGAGTATGATTTTTTGTGGGGTCATTCTTTAAGTAATTTTGTTGTAGAAAGTCATTTTATTGGAAATTTTTTGTTGAATATTTTCAGTGTGTGTATGAAGTGTTGAAAAAAGGGGTAGAACGAATTAAATGAAGAGGTGAAAAAATATCGTAGTTTATCGAGAGCACTACAAAACTCGCTAATGGTTACTGGACAGTTGTGGGAGGTGGTTGTCAGAACAATAGAGGCCAATTCTCTGCATGGGCCATTCTTTTGTTTAGGAAGATATGTAATGATCTATTATTCTGCTCTCTGTAGTTAATGTCCTGTAATGTTTGTCATGGTTTTTGGCATATTTCAAAACTTATATTATCTTTACTATTACATTAATGTGATAGTGCACTTACCTACTTGATGAGTATTGACATCTGAATTACTAACTTATTTCAAATGAAATTCGACAGAGGCTGCTTGAAACCCACGAATGCTACATCATATAAATGTAGCATTTCATATGCTCTATGTTAATCTATATTATAAGACCTCACTGATTTATCTACATAGATAGAAGACTATTAAAGACAGGAACTGAAAATTTTGAGATAATGTTGCTTTCATGTTGTAGAGACTCACTAAAAAAGGATTTTTTGAATATTCACATTTTAAAAGGGGTAAATTGAAAATAAAATGTGGTATTTTGAACTTTATCTTATATAGTAATTGAGATATTACTTGTTTTTCTTTGTAAATATTATTTCAAATACCTAGATACCAGCTTCTCTATTTTTTTATCTTTAACTTTTAACTGTATGAAAAGGTATATAAACATTTCAGTTTTTTGTTGTATACACTACCATACCATACTCCTACCTCTGCCTCCTCCTGGTATTCCAGGATTGTGAAAGGAATTTATTATTGTCTCATTTTCACTTAGGATTTTGTTTGTACTTCCTTCAATTTTAGAATTCACATATTTTACTGATTTAAAAGACTATATACCTCGATATTTTTACAATGAAAGCATCTAGGTTTCTGGAAGGAAAAAAAAAAAAATTTACATGCAGGATTTCCTGTAAAAAAATTCCAATTTAAAGTAAGGTAATGTATGTTATGTTTGATGTCTATTTTGGTGCATCTGAGGAGTAAACTGGTTTAAAATGTATAAACGGAGATTCAAGAAAGAACGTTTGTATCAAAATCAGGAAACACTTGGGAGAAAAGTCGGAAACATTCAACAACCTAATATTCTATGTATAGTGATTTTTGTCATGGTTTGATTTTAGTTTGGCACAGTTCAAGAAAAAGTATATTTTCTGGTGAAGGAATTCTGAACATTACTCTCTTTATGTTACTGAAAAAAAATCATTTAAGAATGAAAAATTGAATTGTTCTGTTCTGTTCTGTTCTGTTCTGTTATGATTGGTAGATAAAACTGAGAGCTTAAGGAAAATCTTTTGTATGAGTGAATTATAATTTTTATTACGTGTAAAAATTGCCATGAGTTGGATCCCAAATTTCAATCTCTCTCTTTATTTAACCAGTATTTTGTTATTGCAAGTTTTTCAGTGTGTTAAGTGTTTTGTGACAGAATGTATACATTCAGTGGATATTCTAAGGAAAATACTTTTGTAGGTGCGTGTATGGGAAGTTGATCAAGACATTAGTAGAGCCAATGACACAATCGTTGATGTTGGTTCAAAATTAGAGGCCCTGGTTACTGGTCTTTCTCCAGGAAAAGTGTACAACATGCGAGTGCTTGCATTTTCAAATGGAGGTGATGGGCGTATGTCCTCACCAACTCTCACTTTTCAAATGGGTAAGTATGGCTCTGAAAAAGAAAGGGGGTGGGATTAAAATAGGGTAGTTTTAATAATGTGTTCACCCAAATTTCATGTTGTTAAAATGTAAGAGAGCATTTTAAATTAATCTGGATACTTTATTACATAGAGATTGTTTACCTTATAATTCAACCATAGAACAGAATTGATATAATCAATAATTGAGTAATTTATGCTAACTTTAGAAACATCCCTGATTTATTGAGCTTTTTGGGTACAATGTAAATGATAGTTCATTCTCCTTTGTTAGCCTAATTTTTGAGAGAATAAAGGTCAGGAAGGACCAGTATCTTTAATGATAATATAAGACAATTCTTTTTGTTTACTAAATCCTAAATGGTGGTAAAGTTAACCCTCAATTTTGTTTCTTAAGTAGGTGAGAAAAGTAAGTGCTGTAAAGGACTTGAGGTTTTGGGTTTTCTTCTATTTATTACAATAAAGTTTAAAATAGATCCATCATTGATTTAATATTGTACTTACTTTCATTTTTCTACTTCACAACATGAGTGTTTCTGTGTATTTATTTTGAACTAAATGTCTTGAATAATTTTGAAAAATTAGATTATTTTTAAGAATTTTGTTACTACAATTGTATATTTCCAATTTCATTATCCCAATTTATTCTTTATTTTTATACTTATATATTAATGTAGGAGTTCTTTGAAAATAAATGTATCACAATTGTGTTTGGTACAATATGTTTGTGTCGATATGCAAAATAAAATTCATTCATTCCCATAAATTTTACATTTGTGTCCTTTAGGTAGAAAATTTTTATGAAGAAATTAAGTGATGTTTGTGAACATATTATTTACTCATTTTCTGTTTAGTTTTCTCATGTAACTACGACAAGGTGCTTAGATTTAAATTAGAGATTCTTGAATTGTTTGTAGAGTTATCTCTGCATTTTGACGAAAATACACTGGGAAGTATTGTAAAATCCCTCATTTATCTGGATTGTTTAAAGTTTTCATTTTTCATTTATTCTCTACAGTTTTCCTTTATTAATTTTTGCATTATTTAAATTTTTACTGTGCACTCTTTACAAGTAATATCAACCTCATCCTATACTTGTACCTTGTCACATTGATTTCTACCTTAGATGATGGTGTTACAGATGTAACAGATATATCATCACTTGCTACATCTACTACATTTTTGTGCACTCCATTATTTTACTGGCAGTTATTCAGAAATACAATCCCTCTGGCTTGACCACCAGAAAACTCTGCCCAGACATCTCTCCAGTGACAGGGTGACACTTGTTTACAGGGGTGCACCCAGGATTTATTTATGAGGGGCCTTGAGAAATGTGAATCTTGAGAGGGGAATATAAATAATATAATATTTATATAGATAATTTGTTTATATTAGTATTCATCCATTTGTTTGTTATAGCTTTATTCTGCCAATTTGTAACCAAGCAGTGACCATAAGTTTATTCACTCGCCACATTTGACAATTTGCTTTTGAACATAATTCTGAAATAATTGAATGTTCAGGAATCAGAAACAGATTTGGAATCGAGGCAATAAATTTGAATCAAGATCAGATTTGAAAAAAAAAAATCCAACATTATCATTGATACTTTAATTAATTAATCTACTGATTTAATCTTTATATATGGTAATTTTGTAAAGGTTTTAAAAAATAAGACTAGAGACTAGTACAATACTCTGGGTAACAGACTGGAGGTTGATTAAATGAAATTAGAACTTACCAATAGTCCAGTATTTGTTTGATCACATTTTCCTATTGACGCGTCTTCATCAATAACCAGACTTCCCACTTCCAAGTATGATTTTTTTTTTTCACTCCCTCACCATCCACATCACACAATTAATTGTATTAGTTTTTCTAAAAGAATTGGTTAATATCTGTTTCATAGTTAACTGTATTGTTAGAAATATTTACTACACAGATTACCTTCACGAAAAGAACGAACACTCCGCACTCAGTGAATTGAGCAGCCCAGTTGGCGGCATACAAAAGCCACTACTATCTCTCTGGCAACATGATCACTTTGCTGGTCCTTCCTAAAAAGATATCACTTTCCACACATTTTCTTCACCTATAACCCAGACACGGTGCTGCAAAGTCAACAGTTGCCTAGACTTATTTTCAATTCTCATCGGGACTCTCACATTCAGACGTTTTGATGACATATCAATCTCTTGATGAAACATGAAATTTGGTATGGCCCACAGATTGCAGTTTATGTTTCCGTTCAAACAGCAGATAAATCATGTTGTTTTAAAATAGTTTTAAATATTCTCAGAGACATTATTCAGGTATAGGACAGACTAGGTACTCCTTAATTACATATCTTCATGGATTTTTTATTAAGAATTTTGATCGGATTTTTCATGTTAGTACATAACAATCTTCATTTAAGATATATATTTCGTTATGGTTTATATACTGTTAAACTGGCCATATATATTTATATATATTTTCCACAATTCTTCTTCACTTCATTTTTAATTTTTAGTTCTTGACATTGGTTGTATTTCTGAAATTCCATTCAATTTGGAAAATGTGCATTCTACTTCCATTACGTTGAATTTTTGATTGACCAATATTTTATTCCATTGAGACTTGAGGGACAAATGCTTCCAACTAAACACACACAGGAATTGCACAACTGATTGAACAAAGAATTTCACTGATTCATTATTCTTAAACTGGGTTTTAAATCATATAATATGAAATGTATTCTAATATGAAATACATTGCAAATATATTTCAAATGACTAATCATTAATAACATCATTTATAGTACTGTATATTGCTTATTCCCGATGATGGATGATGAATTAATTTTAAATTAGATAAAAGGATGAAGTTATCTTTGGATGAAATATTCCAATACTTGAATGTTTAAGAATGTTTTCAATTTGAGAGAATGGAAATTTTTTCAATTTGTATTTTGATTTTATTTTAATTTTTGACCTTTTAGTGGTGGTATTGTTTTGTAGTTGTTTTTAAATAATTGTTTGTCTTATGTTGTGACGTAAAAGAGGAAATGGAATTAGATTATTAAATTTCTTTTCTATCTTTTATTCTGTATCATGCAAAATATCGTGTATTGATCACAGATTTAGTTTTTTACACAAAGGATCTTAAAAGAATGATTAGAGAATTGGAGAAGCGTAATATTCAAGGGCGTCAAAACTACT
Organism: Laupala kohalensis; assembly: GCA_002313205.1. Lineage (NCBI taxonomy): Eukaryota > Metazoa > Arthropoda > Insecta > Orthoptera > Trigonidiidae > Laupala > Laupala kohalensis. The sequence goes on from NNCF01128038.1 coordinate 375,071, forward strand.
TTATGACTCACTTTGGAGAGGAGATTCTCAAAATTATTGTGGATGTTCTATACATTTATTAACTCTTCGATATTTTCAATTATTCTGACAACAATTAATGTACTTGATCTTCATTGCATCCAAACAGGTTTGACGTAAATGTAGGTAGTGGAAATTCATAAGATTGTGTCAGATTTGAGAGGTTTTATATGATCCGTTCTTCCTCATTGAATGGTTAATGTTTAGTTACTACAATGATGAATTGATGAAGTGTGTACTATAATTGTGATTTCTAATTTATGTTTACTTATTCACTCTCTATTTCATTGTGGTTTATTTTGCCTTTCTAGGTAAAGCTGATGCATACAGAAGTGCAAGCACTAAAATTGCCAATTCTGCAGTTTTGGTCATTTTCTTATTATTCTTTCAGATATTGTGTGAGCTCTGATATTAATATTTCAATACATTCCCGTAAGTGCTCTTATATACAATTGTAAATAATATGAGTTTAATTAATGATTGAATTTAAAATGGTTTAGAGAATCCTTTATTATAGAACTTGTGCTGTAAGCATTTTATCTTCGTAAATACCTGAATATGTAATTGTTTGAGAGAAGCAGTATTCTACTGACTGTAAGGTATAAATGTTATATTGATTGAATTATAAAATATTGATTTTTTTTATCACTGCCTTAAAGGAGATTTACTTGGCCAAGCTTGCATGCATTTGGAAATAAAAGTGCATTAAGAAATGGGTGTTCAAATGTGAGAGAATGGAAACTTGTATTTGAAATCAAAGTTAGCTCTGCTTAAAAATTTTAAGATGAAGATGTATTGTTTTCTTCATATATTTGTCTTTGCAAGTATGTCATTAAGTATTTTCTCATGAAATGGCTTCTTCAAGGAAGTAAAAGTAATCTTTTGTCTTCAGTGAAAAAGTAATTGTATTGTCCAGGTATATCAATGACTTTCTTCTGTGTTGAAAATGGTTCTGGGGCCACAGTAAGCTTCCAAGAAGCTTGTTCACTGATTAACAATTCATTTTAATGTCTACTATCTGATAGGTGTTCAGATTCAAATATTTCCGAGACTTAAGTGGATTGACCTTGTACAATGATACAAAACTTCTTGAACTTAGCTAGTTTACCATTGTTACTGGAAGAGTTCCATTGTTAGATTATAATGGCAGCTTAGATGACAATTTTTTTCTGTAGTGTTATTAGTATGGTTTATTTTGATATTGTATGTTAACCCACCTATTATCCATGTTGCAACACAACTGTGGGTGAAAACATTATCACAGTTATAATATACTAAATAAATACAATGGATCATTTTACCTCAAGATTTTGTCAAATGTTTTCCAAATATTTTTGATTATTGTATATTTCTTTCTCTTTGTGAAACTTGAATGTGGTACAATTTTGGAGAAACTTATTGTTATCAGGAGGTTATGTGAAATATTATTCTGGGTAATTTTTTTTTATGGACTACAGTATCTTCTATGTTGTTTTGGTGGCTGGGTTGTTAAGTTGTTTCCAGTTCTCATCATTTTGTGGTTATTTGATTTGACCTCGACCTCAACCTCTAGAACTGCTCTTAGGCCCATCCAGTCTGCTTTAAAAGGAATACTAAATCTCTCTTGATCGATCATTTAGTCTATGCTTAACATGCGGAGCATGATGATTGCCATGTATTCTCTGCCTTGTTCATTGCTGAAATGTCGAGCATTTGTGAGTGAACATTGATTTTTGATAATTTTATTCAAATTTTCAATTTTGCCAATCTGATGATCTAAATTTAAGGACCAGAATATTTCAAGATATTATATTTTGTGTTATTAAATTTCTTTATTTGAATGTAATGTGAATATTTGACAAGAACTTACATTTTTCATCTCACTGTTATTAAATAAAATACTTGTGTCATCTTGTTATTAGAATCATCATATTAGTTTTAAATTTGTGCATATTAGCAATTTAACTATCAGTAGTGTGGTACAATAATATTTCTGAATTCTGTGCCTTTCACAATTTTATTTTTCTTTACCTCATTTTTTATTCTAATTTTTTCAATAAACAAGCTATTATTTTCTTCTGTGATGTCACAGACAATAATAATGAAACAAAACACCACTTATTTTGAACTAAAGAATATTTTTAAGTACTGACTTTTAAATGAAACATGATTCCCTTTGTGAAAAAAAAAGTGTGGTGGTTTTCTTCTGAAAGAAACTCCCATGTTTCATGATATTTTATGATAGTAAATATAAAGTTGAATTTCTTTTTCTTTTTGTTCAGTGCATTTTTACTTTTGATTTTCCTGAAAAGTAGTTTTTAATGATTTTGTGGTTGCTTGTTAAGTGTTGCAAATTGTAATTGAATACCAAAGGTAAAATTGTAAGAGTTAACTTATCTCTTTTTCTTTTAAAACCTGTTTTTTTCTTCTAAATATGTTCCATTGAAGGCTGAACAGAAATATGTCAGTGTTTGGTCAAACCAGAATCTATTTCATTCAGCAAGAAATGGTGTCAGGCATGTATCCATTTGTTAACATATATCAATGAGCAATTTATCCTAGAATCTCATAACCCTGAATGAGAGCACATTAAATACTCAATATGATTTGATATGCTATTATTTTTACTTCTAAGTTTACGAAATACATTTAATTGTTAAATGAGAATATTAATAATTTTAAATAGAAAGTACTTCATTACTTAATAATGCAAATTGTTTGAAATATACTGCCTCCTTCACACATTACAAAAACATGTCTTCCCAGTTTTAACAATTTTACAGTGATAAAAATGCATCTGTTGATGGCATTCCACTATTTTTTCTGTGCATTTATAGTACATTATCTTAGAAAGTTACAGTATTTACTTAAATTAACATTAGTCTCCTGCATATTATCAACATTTTCCCAAAATCTGTGACAGAAATTAGCATATTTTGTATCACTTTAAAGAATCATTTTGTATTTCATTTTAAGTGGAGAAATTTGTTCACGATATACAAATTATTACCTTTGTTGTAATTTTGAAGTTATAGTTTGTTATTATTTATTGTATTTTTTATTGTGTGATGAGTTTCAGGCTACTTGAAGAATGCGGTCTGAAACCAAGTAACTTGTTCAGATTCAAGTTGAGCTGTTATTATTTGCTGTACCTTGTTCTCTTCTTGGGGAAGTGTTGATTGTTCCTTCTCATTATTTCTATGTGTATTTGTATTTTGTATTGACTTAAAATAATGTTGTGATTTTGTATTGTCATTGACAAACATGTGAAAATCAATGTTAGTATATTTTTGTCTACTTATATATTAATAATGAACTTCGCTTATATGTATATGTGGCTCATTATCTCTGCTGTAGTTTATTTCTTATGTTGTGGTGATTTTATTAGATAATGTTTTATTACTTTAGTAAACTTTAAGTGAAAGTAAAATTAAGTTTATTATTTTTTGGTTTCTAGGCAATGATTATATGTACAATATATGTCCTTTACATTTTAAAACTTGTGTTATATATGTAATACACATTTTCTAAGGATGTTTGTAAAAAGTTTTCATTTTCTTCATTTGTTTCTAATGAATGCATGTTCGAGAAACAGACCAATTGTCAATTCCACTAAAAGTTGATTTTTGTGCAACCATGAAATACCTTGTTTGGTTTTGTTATTTAACTTATTACTGTTAGTAATTACTGACAAGTATTAATGAATGTGCTTGTTTGTGTGGTTTCTAATTTTCATTTTCTATGACAGATAACACTATTATTGTGTTATTCAAAAGAATTCAATTTATTGTCTGTCATCTAATGAAACATTAGTTTTCATTTACAAAGCTCTCAACTCTTGACTGCGTGTCTCTTCTTATGAAATAATTTGGTATCTGGAGCATCTGTCTTTGGTTACTACTCTCCACAATAATTAAAACTCTTTTGTTAATTGTCTCATTGAATAGTTCCAAAAGTTCAAAGAAGTGGATGGTTTAATGGTACAGAACATACCAAAAGCCACAATTGATTAGTGATACATGGCATGTTTTCTCGTGGAATTTTTGGGTTTTTATAAGTCCCAGTATATTGTGAAGTGGAAAATTCTTTCATGTAAATAATTTCTATAGCATATCACAGAGCTTCTTTGGCTGTAATTAAAAGTGTGAGTTACTTAAATTTTGTGGTAAATAGGAAGATTACCATTACATGCAGAGTAGCACTCTCCAGTTGTGGCCTTTCTCAATTCCGTCCAGATCTGTGATAATGTTTTGCAAATATCTCCTGTATTGAGGATGCAAGTCTGTTTTATACAGCTCCATTGCTGTTCTTCTCCAATGTATAACATCTTAATTGCTCTTGAGGCATAATAAAGTTCTAAGTTTGTCATATTTTGTGTCAATTTGTGTTAAGAGTTATCCTAACCCATTTCATTCAGTTTACAGTTTCTAATTACCTATATTTTTGCTATGAGTTAATTTTTCTTTTTTACATGTGCAAGTTACCTAATCCATGTGCAAGTGTTAAGAGATCAAGTATGTGCAGGAAATCCATATCTCCAATATAACCTCATGTCCATTCACAAATACTCTCTTCTTTTTTCTTTTTTTTTACCCTTGCACATGTTTGTCCCCTTTCCTCTTTCCTGTTACATTAGGCTGCACTGTTGCAAAATGATTGCATGTGGTTTACATCTTCTAATTAATGCTCATATTTTATTCACCGGAAATGTACTGTAAATGCTTGTAGAGTTGTTTTATTCCTTTATTCATTCATCCAACCAACCAACCCATACTCTCATTCTGTACTATATTGGGGGATCATGCTACCACACAATAACACCACTCTGTGTTATTGTTTAAATGTGTGAAGAACTTTAAAATAAATCCTTTGTGCATGAAGTATTAACAATGTCATATTAATGCTATTCTAAGTTTTATATATTCAATCTCTTTTAGTCAGTGTTTAACCATTTATTTAAATGACGTGAACTTATCTTTTTTTGTGTCATTTTGTGCTCTAAAATGAGGAAAGTATTTACATTTAATTTCCTTTTGTACTGTCCTGGATAATTTATTTGTGTTTTTGTAACCTGTGAATTAGTATTATTAGTCTATTTTTAATACAAGTAATGATAATGGTCTTCCTGTAAAATTCCTGCTGGAACAAGGAAAACGTGAAGATCCTTTCCATCTGTAGTATTGCTCCATGGAGCTGATGTTGGTTGAAACACAGACTGGTACAAGCTGAAAATTAATGGCACCAGTCATTATTTGGTGGGAAAGGGCATAACAGATCATCAATAGTGCAGTATGTTATTTCTTTGTACAGTATGTTATTTCTTCATACATCATCTTTGTGACTGCCTTGTTCATTTTTTTTATTGAACGTGAAAGCATAATATTAAACAAAAAAACTACATAATTCAGAAATGCTGTTTTTTTGGGGACGTATTTTCACGGAGTCTATACAGGTCAACCTGCTTCCTTTGCTCACGCTCTTCTAGTGATTATGCCTCTTGTTGCTTCCCCACCGCCGGGAGGTGGGTGTAGTCTTTTATCGTCTCTAGGTATTCGTATTTATCTTGTTCTGCTGTAACTTTATTGCATCGTGAATACTACAAATCATATTCGCATATTCGGCAAATGCCTCATACAGCGGTCGACTTAAATTTATTTCCTGGTTGCTGATTAACCTTCTTATCACATGTTTAATTAAGTATATAATATATTGTCTTCTTTCCTCGTCATACAAAGTACACTCCCACAGCAGATAGTCGATGTCTTCCGTTTCTTTGCCACTTACACTGTCTGCTGTCGCAGCTTTACTTATTCTAAGTTCCCGTGTCCTGTAAACATCGGAGTCATTTGAACGTGAAAGGTGTAGGTTTCTACCATTTGTTGACGTATCCCATCTGATTTGCCATGCGCGTATTAACCGTCGTGTTAATCGTCCTTTCACTCCATGCTCATCTTTTCGCAATTCCTCATCATCTATTTTAATTGTCCCAGTCTTGTTCAGTCAGTATCGCAGCCTTAGCTTATGAAGGTGGATGTCGAGTGACATTATTCCTAGAAGTACTTCTACCGCCGGGGTTGAAATCGTCGAGTAGCATCCGCTAAGCGAACGAGCGGGAAATCCGGGAAAAATCAGGGAATTTTCTTGACTCTGGAATGGTCAGGGAATTTGCTCACTGCTCATGGAAAAAAATTATAACAAAGCGTCAAAAATACACCACAAATTCTATAAAAAATTTGTTGTTTTTTCTTCAATTAAAGGCAACATGCTCATCCCAATAACCCTCCCGTGAGTTCCTTTATTGAGAGGTGGAAGCTCTGCCTCACTGATAGCAAAAGTAATCTGTTGTTTCTTCCCATGGTCTTGATAGGACATGATTAGAGATGTACCAGACTTGGTCGCGGAGTCGTCGTTACAGAATCTGTCGCGACAGTCGCACTAGGTTTTGCTGAAATCTTACGTTGTAACAGGTGTCATTATTTGTATTTTACTATATAACTAATTACAACAAGTGTGAGTTTGTTTCTACTGTGTATCGTTATATATTAAAGTTTGACACTACAATTTATGTAGATTATCACGTAAGATATCAGAACTTGGCTTAACATTGCTGGTATATCCATGCCAAACCAAACCTGATACACCGAACCTGAATATACGTATTTCGTAATTTTCCCAGCAGTTTATAAGAACAATTTACGGAACTGTTAACAATTGTTTCAAATGTTTACGGAAGTCGCAGCGCCGTGGCAACAATGCGACAGATGGTTCAAAGGAGAACTCGACGCGACAGCGAGTGTGTTTTAAGCGGAACTGTTAGCACCGTTGCAACGAAACGACAGCGAGACGGTTCCTAGTTTAGCTCCATGGGCAGTTCCAGTTACAACGATCACCTCTAGGCGTGATACAACGCACCATTGCCATAGACACTTGCGGGGACTATTGGAGCGTGGAACAGTGGACCATAACTACTCCTACCCTTTATTTCCTCCTTTTAGCAGATATGTTTTACTGACCGCTAATATCATGTCTCCACCCACCCCGCCTCTTCTGATTCCCTCTCAAACTGCTTCGGGATTGTTTCAATGATGGCAGTGCGAAAGGTTACTTTCATCAGTCTTTTGTCAGTCTAATGCCAAGCATTGTTTTATTTATTTTTCTGATAAGTGTGCTTATTTTTTAAATGACGAAATTAACTTTTGAACAATGATTTATGAATTATCGATAATTATCTTTTATGAAATTACTTATTTATTTTTATGAGATTTTACCTGATAGGATGTTTGTTTCACAATTGTTAAAGAAATTCTTGCGTGCATTTTAATGTGCGGTAATAGGGAAAATTAATCCATTGGTCAGGGAAAGTCAGGTATTTTTTAGTTGGAGGATCACTAGTCATTCTGTATAAGACACGTTCGCTGCACGCTGTAAAGTTTCCTTTCTGTGTCTGTTACACTCGCGGCAGTCACACTTGCCACATATCCGATTATAGGTCGTATTCCTCCTTTATACAGCTTCATTAACTCCTTTTGTGTGAGACTGATCCTGTCCACGTTGCAAGCAGTAATTGCCAACACGTTGCAAGCTGTAAAGCAGACGTCGTGCTTTTCGTGTTACGTACGCTACATGCTTAGTAAACGTCAGCTTATCCATGAGAATACCTAAATATTTTGTTTCGCGTGCGATCTTGATCGACTTGCCGAGTGCTCTTACAACCGGATTCCCCCTATTGCGACGAGGGTTTCCGAAGAACATACCGCTCGTATTTTAACAAGAAATTTTCAAGCCTCTCTTGTTTAACTCCACACAGCATCGAAAATCACTAATTCCTTGTTCTTCAATTTCTCTTCAGCTTCCTCCGGTCACTAATAAGCATATTTCTCCTTATGCTATCACAATGACACCTCTTTCTAAGCTTTCTAATAATTTATATCTATGTTCCAAAGCAGAGGAGGTGTACTCGCGCCCTGGGGACAACCTTAATAATTCATTTTTATAACCTGCTCGCCCCCTATTTTCAATACTGTATACCTTTCTGTGTAGTATGACGCCACAAGGTTGATCAGGTTGCAATTTACATGCTTGCGTGTTAGTTCATCCAGAATTACAATCCAGGATGCATTATCTAACACCCCTTTTACATCTATGAATTGATTAAGAGCATACCTCTCTTTTCGTCCTATTTTATCAATCAGTGCGTGAATAGCATCCTCCGTTCTCCGTCTTTTGAGAAACCCATATTGGTGGTTACTAATGAATCCTTCTGTTTCAAGGGCTCTAATGACCTTACCGTTGACGAGCCCTAAAGTCCCACAAAAAATCCTTTTGTTTCAACATTGTCACGTACCTTCTGTGTCACCCATGTGTCCAATATGTTACCTAACGTGGGCAACAGCGTTATTCGTCTGTATGATGTGGCATCTCTGACATCTCTATTTCCTCTTTTCAAGGAGACTCTCAACTGCCCTATTTCCACTTCTTGCAAGCGTTGTATATTTTCAATAGGTGTTCTATATACGATTGATAAGTTTCCTTAATCATTTCGTAAGATATTTTATCGTGTCCCGGACTGTTCTTTTTTTACAAACTGATAATAGATATCTCTTGTAACTCATTTCTTGTCAATAAAGGCAGTTCATCTTCCCTTCCATCTAATGCCTCCCATCCTGAAGTTCCGCCTCCATCGGGCAACAAAGCTAATAGTAGCTTCCCTTCTTAGCTCTTCCAGTCCCTTGACGCGTCAGTCAAATCTGTCGCAATTCTATACCACAGTACCTCTACGATATTTGTCGTTTGCAATAAAGAACGGTATTCGCAACAACTTCTTTGCAAACACTCCTCCAAGAAATCTAACCAATATCGTTTCTTTTTGTCTCTCTACCGCTATTTTATATTCCTTTCGTAGTCTCTTGTATTTTGTCAGTGCTTCCCCCGCTCCTGTTCTGTGTTGCTTCTTTCGCTGATATATCCTATAAGCTCTATTTTTTATCCTTTGTTTTCATTGTGAGATCCTTTGTCCACCATCGCTTCCCCCGCCGCCCATCACATTGCCTTTTAGGTGTACATGCATGTCCTGCTTTCAGTACGGGAAGTTGTAAATTATCGACACATTCTCTCAAATTCTCTTGAAATGCATTTAGTGCTTCTTAATTCTTTGGTTTGTTTGGTGACCATATGACGAAACGTTTTCCAATCACGAATTTTGATTACTTTTTCGCATCACATTCCCCCTTCTTCCCGTCCTTCCTTAATCAAAATAAATAAATAAATTTATTGTCAAAAAGCAGTACAACAAACTGCGTATGACAACGTGGAGGACAATAAACTAATTTACTCTCCGGAAGCAAGCAAGGGACCATCCCATCAATTCCGATCAAGGGCCCTAAGGCAGAGGCGGATTCAAAAATTTCAGCAAAAGTTCCTAGATAAGATAAAAAGTTAGCTGCGAGTTATAATACTAATAGAATGTCAATATGTTTGTAATTTTAAGCAAAAAATTACATGTACAAGTTATTATCGAACTATAGATTATTCTGAGTATAGTGTTTAAAAATCATAAGAATTGAAATAACACTAAATTCACGATTTATTGTTACAATAAACACGCCCCTAGACAAAAACCTAGAGAACCTGTATAAGAAATCCGCCTCTACCCGAAGGAAAACTGGAGCAAAACCCGGGCCATTATTGTGAACGATAGTCCAACGTGATCGCTCGATACCCAATCACCTGTAGTCCAGTCACTCAAGTAATTTCTGGACATTTCTTTGGTCAAAGTATAGAGCATTAACGATACTTTTTCATGTCTTCTGAAGGTCATCATTCCATAAATCATTGTGAATCTTTATGCAGTGCTTTAGTAAGAACGCCTCAAAACGTTTTCCCAGTTAATCTCTAGACGATCCCCCCCCCACAACTGCGTCCTTGCATTACTGTCCATCCATACAGCAATTTTATTGCCTTCGATTTTCAAGATTGCTGCTTCTACCCGGTGCGAGTCGTCTACAATATTTCTTCAATAGTTGCGATATATTTTTATTAGAAGGAATTCCATCTCACCCTTCCGGATGAGCATAACTTGCATGTTGTCGGTATTATGATACAACATAACAAATGCTTGAGCATCCTTATTAATTATATACGCTACAGCCCACGGATTTGCACTGTTGACAATCGTAACACGTAGCGGAATATGACAAAGTTTCCCCCTCAAGAGCTAGGGTTCCTGGATACGGGCTATATCATAGCCGCCGTGTATCCTGTACGTTTTGTTGGTACACTTTCACTTCCCTAGTTTCTTTCTTGAGTGCAGTTCGCTCGCCTCCACTCTGCTTAGTCTGTATTTTTCTTTAAATTCTGGGTTTGCCGTGTTTTTCTGCAGTTTTCGGTGAATAACTTTTTATTCTATCGGCTAATTTTGTTGATTTTTGGAGTTTCTTTTTCTATAACGAATTCCTGACATGTACGATAGTTGGTTTTTATGCTTATTTCACCGTCTAACTTTTTCATAATTTTAAAAATGCTGTTCGCTTGAGGCAGTTTGAGAGTTGTATCCATAAGAGCCTATGTAACTTTATTTGCAATTTACTCGGAGACAAATCGGTAAATGCAAAAATTTTATTAGCCTTTTTTATAGATTTTCTTTCGATTAAACAAACCGGTATCGCCTTGACGTTCAGTCTACCTTAACACGTCGTGACTTTTCATTCAGCTTGTTGCACAACAACGACTTACGTGACCGTACCTGTTGCACCGGTAGCAACGTAGTGGCTGAAAAAATTCGGTTACAGAGTAACCGAATATTGCAGATAGTCCTAGAATATTGCAGATTCTAGGACCCAATGTTCAATTCCATTTTTACAAGAAGGTATGCCACGCACAACACGAAATAACTCATCTTCCTCTATTCCATTTTGTAATTTAACTTTTCTCATTATTTCTTCAGCCTTCCCCGAACACTCTACATTGGTCATAATTAATTTTGGCCGTCGTCTCGTTACATCACGAACCCGCATTTCTCCTGCATCAGCCACTATCACTTTGATCTTCTCCAACTCTGTGTTCTCAACAACCAAAACCATATCTCCCAGGGCTCTAATGACCTTGACGTTGGCGAGCCCTAAAGCCCAAACAAAAAAATCCCCGTGTTCAATATGCACATGTGTCTGAGCCTGCTCAAAGCGTGTCTTCAAAACTACCTGCAAATTTAATTTCGCCTCTCACCTAACTCTCATTTAGTACCTTATACATTTAAACTACGTGTAATGCACACTCCTACTATAACAATACAAAAAATGAATTCTATCACTCATAATCAATGAATAATTAACCGAACACTCACCATCTTATACACAGATAAGTAAGGCCTGCACTACACGATCATATTGATGTGGTATATCTATTATCAAAGAACTTAGATGAAACACATGTCCGTGTTATGCACAATATTTGATAATAGTAAAGCTATGATATACCTATGACATATTTTCTCGTTGAGAGAACCTATGTCATTTCTTTGATTATATATCTTCGATAATAGACATATGACAGAAATATGACCATGTAATACCGGCCTAACAAGGTATATACTTGAGTAAAATGAGTAGGCTTATAGAGAAAAGAACAAATCAAAGTATCAAACAATATAAATAAAAGTAAAGCAGAGAATGTGTTATTCAATATAATATTGAGATGAATGACGGTAATTGAGGTGTAGGAGTGTGATGCGAAAATATTGAGGAAGTTAATTTCGTCAGAGCATGTATACCGTACCAACTCGCAATATACGTTATATTGGCAAAAAATATTATTTTGCAATTTATCTAGTAAATTATCTGCTAAGGAACGTGTGACTGGCTTAGCGAGTATTCGCAGTAATCTCTCTTTTTAATACATCGCAATTATTCTAAATACACATAACATGACGGAATAAGAATGAATGAAATAGCTCAAGAATCCCACACACAGAACAACTTAACCTCAACCACCCTTCAAGAAACATGCTACAAAATATGCACTAACGTAGCATAAAGAGGTTCCAGTCTCTCATTGGCTGAGCGTAGCACCTTCCTTATACTTGGAGTCAGATAAGTTTGCATGGAAGGGATGTAGCCCAGGAAAAACAAACATGAAGGGAAAGTCACTGACTTTATAGGTTTATTGTAAGGTAGCAACTGTAAATCATTTTATTCTAATCCGCATACGTAATTGTGATCATAAGTGGTTGGTAACCGCTTTTTGAATGGTAAATTACATATTTATTTAATTATTTACTTCCAGTTTAAGTGGTTTGAGGTTGGTACACAGTATTGCCTACGCAATCCTTCTCCACCGACCAGGAGAATGATTGAATTAATTTGTGTTCTTTGCGTTTACGTTGGTAGTGATTCCGGATGTTTGAGAAAGTTAAATGTGTTGCCAACCAGAACATCGCTCTTCGGCAACGTTTGTTATTTATACTTAAATTCAATTCGCAACATATTGAATTTTTTTCTTGAGTTAGCGTCATAGGAAGTACATCAATGAAGTTACTGGACTCTAACCTCACTTAACATCACCTGAGGCGAATGAAATTACAGACCTCGTCCGAACGGAAGCGTGCTTTTATTTCGTAGAAGTTGGCGATATGCATGAGGCAGCCATGTTTATATTTTCTATGCAAACTTACGTGACTTGGAGCATACGTTACGTTGGTGTTGGTCCATCTTGGTTTGCTGCGTTTCTTACGCCCCACGACCGGAAGTGTGTCACCTTACGTAGAGCTTATGTACTCCTTACGTTACGTTTACGTCCAATGTAAATCAGCCTTTATGTTCAATCTATCAATATGTTCTTCTTCGGGGGTGTATATACTATTTTGAAGTCATCATTTGGACCAGGGCATCTAAATTAATGAAACTCTGTTTACGTAGTATATAGAGATTTGGGGGGTTTCATTGCCTGGCATTTTCAAATTTATTATTTATTCATTTCAGGGTGGATATTTTAAATTGTTTCAATTCTGTTTTTGTATTTACGGAATGTCTTGTGGTAAACTGGTAAACTCAAGGTTGGAAACACTTGTTGGACATTGTAAATACTTTTCATACTGCTTTTGTAATGTTAAGTCTGTTCTACAGAAGAACAGTTTACCTTTTTTGTTGTTAAACTGTTGTTTTCTGATACAAATCCTTTACTTTCCCAATGTCATATTCCCAACAGATTATATGAACGTTTTTGTTTTGGACTAAAATATTTTTGAGTACCTATGTTCTGGATCTCTGCAATCATCGGTATTGCAAGTCCTATACATAAACTATTGTAAATGTGACCAATAATGAAATTCACAGAAATATTTTTTTGTCATGAAGTAACTTACTCCACGCCCGTTGCCTAGAGTCCTACGTAAGAACTTTACTATAGCCCAAACGTCATTTTCATAGAGGAGGGCAATAACCTAGATTTGTTTTTGTATGGAGACATAGACTCGAGAAATAAATGCGTAAATACAGTTTTCTTGCATAAAATTTCCCTTAGGGTGCGAATCTACCCGAATATTTCGGTACAGTGTTACTTTGACGGAAATTTACAAAAAAAAATTAAGGTTCAGTGAAATATTTAATTTATCATACGTAGTTTTATGAGTTTTTCGAGCTCAAATTCGTTGATCCCCAAAGCAATGTTTTTTTTAAATGTAGATACAATGAGATGTTAACGTTTGAAAAATGCAATTTGTTTGTTGTTTTTTTAATTTCCGATAAAGGGAGTATCTGATCAAGAAGTTATTAGTCGCAACAGTTTCCAATGAGTTGAATGAATTTGGAATTGTTTTAAAAGACGAATTTGCGTTTGGAGGTGATGAACAAATATTGAGATTTTTTTAGAAAAATAAAGAAAGGAAAAGGGATGCAAAAAATGGCAGAACGCATATGAAGGACAAAAACTTTCGTTGAACGCTTACTTTTAGACATTGAATACGATGAACTTATTTTGAACAAAGTTTTCATAGAAACAGTCCATAGAAACAGGTCCATTGGCGTAGAATTGTGCAAATGAAAAATCCTTGCTTCAAAACCTCGTGCTACCCTGAAACTAACAAGAAAAATTCGGCGAGTAATTATTTTGAAGATGGATGCGTGGAGATCAATGGGGTCTCTCGAATTGGACAGAAAGTTTGCATTACCCTTTTCTCGCAAACTGAACAGAAAGAAAGCCATTTGGTCTCCATGCAGGACCGGCCCAACTATAAGGCGAATATGACACGGTAGCCGCTCTGGATGCAAAATCCCCGCTGGCGCCTAGTGGTACACAAATAAATGGAAAAATATATATTTCAAGTCGTTATTCGATATTTTGTTTGCGAGCGTGTGGGTAGGATGTGGATGGCCTCAATTGTTGAGTCGCGGGCGGGGAGGAACTCCCCATCTCAGTGTCATTGTTGCCGCCGTTGTTGCATTGTTATCGCCGTTTAGACCGTCCGCTCAAGAGGCATCTGGGGTGCGACGCGTCTGACAAACGAACTTCGCTTCTTCTGCATTTCCTTGGCAAGAGTATGGGGAAGCGTATATGGTTTGGTGGCTCACATGGACCTTTCTCTTCCCGACATGTGTCTCTTGAAAAAAAAAAAATTGGCGGTGCTTGAGAGTTTCAGAGAACGGGATAAAGCGCTTGCGTCGTGCGAGACAGCAGTAGGTGCAGGAAAGAAAAGGTTCAAGGAGGCGGTAAGGACATTGTTCTTAAATACCAGAAGAGGAAAAAGGGTAGGGTAACAATATAAATTCCGTTTTCTTTCTCCCTCAGTACTTCAAAATACAATTCTTGTTTCTCTCAACCAAAATGTTGAAACTGACTATAACTTTAATTCAGTACTATTCTGTAATTGAACATTTTCATTTTCCTTAATTTTTATAATATTAGTATTAACTAGATTAAGTTTAGCAACTAATACACATCTTTACGATTCTTTAGACAAACTCTTGATGGTTATAGTTTTACTCATACATTAATGTAAAATGACAATTAAAAATATAATAACTATTTCTATATTTGATATTTACTTACAGTTAAATAGATTACTTTACTTTAAGAAATACGTATTACTAAGATTTGTGCATTATGGTTTGGTTTTACCGAGTGCAATGCAATATAAAAACTTATAAAGAATAAGAATGCACCTTCTAAACAATTTGGAAGATATGAACAATGACCATTACTATTATAAAATAGCAAGTTACATCACGTTATTTATTACATTTGAGATAAATTGAAAGGTTATTCAATTTTAAACTAATTTTTAAATTTCTTCTTTGTTACAAGTTTTAGGTTGTTTAGTATTAGTTTCTGATCGGATTCATCATAATTCGAAATAAATTCTATTACGCTGCTCTTGAAACCCTTCGTCGGATCGACAAACTCACACATCTCTAGTATTTACAGAAGTTCAGAGCATTTTGTTTTATTTATAATAATATAAATTCACGGAGTGTTTGTAATAATCTATTATTATTTACTTTAGATAAAATTATTTATTTAGTATTAGATAAAATTATTGATTCTATATAAAGTCCCTTTTCACTCTCAAAACTTTGTTTAAATAACTAAATCCTTTTTTTTTCGTAAAGCTAATTGTGTTGCTGATGACATTTGTAAGTGCCAAGCATTTCGCATAAGGAAAAGGTAATTGTCTACATTTCATAATTCTTGAAATCTATTTGTAAATAATTTCGATAAAACAGCTAAATAATTTAAAACTATGGCGTAGGTTTCTGTGAAAATGTCAATATAAGGTTCCTTTACATTTTTAAACGTAGGAAAATAATGAAGTATTTGATTTTGCATGTCCTTGTAATAAAAACTTAGTTTTTCTGTAATGTCGCGTCTACAAGATCACGAAGTTTTTCTGTTGCGACATTTCGGATTGTAACTTCCAAGAGAAATCATATGTTCGAAGTAGTTCTTAGGTAATGATAAGGGTTACCCAAAAGCAGTCCTTCAGATCTGAGCATTGAATAATTGGCAAGATACGTTCCCTAAAATTTGGATTTTCCCCTCCGCATTTTTGCTACCATTCCGGTTACTGTGGCCAAAGATGAATAGAGTAATCTTAATCTGATTAAGCTGTACCTTAGGTTGATTCTTATCAGGAGACATTTTTGATTTAACCCTGCTGCCCATTGAAATGATATAGCTGAATATTTTCACATGAGGAGATCATAAACAAATTTGTGAAAGCATAAGCTCACTGGCAGAAATTTGTAAAACTTTGTCTCCAGATAATTTATGTAGTTCAGATTTTTTATAAGCATTGTTACGTTAATTAGTGATCATAAACAAGTGCCAGTACCAAAGATAAGTATGCCTGTTGATCTTATCAAAGAAAGCTGACAAATTTTCTTTTTAGTAGTTGGTAAATAAGATTTTTTTGTAAAAGTAGTGATTAGTAGGAATTGATCTCTTCATAACAATCATTCATATTGTGACTTTACTACGTCACCTTATTATTATTAACATTATCAGAGTTCTGAGTACTCATCTCTCTGGGAGCCACTTACAATTAAAACACAACAATCTGGTGTTCGAACATATGACAAAAACATTTATTTCAACTTTCAAACCCAATTTACAATTTCCCACTTGACACAACTAAACATTACTACTCTTACCCTAATCAGACCTTCCCCCAAAAGACACAACACTTATATAGCGATAAAACATTCCCTCCAAAAATACAAATACACTAATTACACTTTCCCACCAAAAATACACAAATGCAAATCACTGACTCGACAGTTATTCATTATTAACATTCGCTGCTTTTGTCCTTACAAAACAAAAAAATCAGTTACTGTTTATTGGTTTCTTTAACTCTAATTTATCCTAATTTACTATGAACCATACTTTTCTTTCATACAAAGTAAAACACTGATTTTAATGGCATTTTCTCTTTACGAGCGACAAAGTTCATTCAATACCCTACTACCGTGCAAAGTTCTTGCGCTCTATGTCAATAACGCTCAATGTTTACAAATGCGCCAGCGCAGTGCAATGTTGGCTTACACTCGCCACCCATCGCCCATACCTCACAAGATGTGATACGACTAGAGGTCGTACAGCAGCGCCCTCTTAGTCGTCTTCCGGCTCCAGTCCTCAGGCACCTGCGCACGGCGTCGATCGACAACCCCCAAAGGTCGCTCTCCTCGTCCTTCGTGGTTTTCGGCTCCCCCGAAAACACAGTGTCAGCAACTGCCCGGCTCGTTCTGCTCGTTCAACCAACCACTCGAAAGATTTTTACGCTCGATGTGATTTTCTCAATATCAATAAAAAGTCTGGTATTTGAGCATCTCAGCTAAACATCTGATCTGCCAAAAAGTCTTATACGAGAAAAATCTGAGCAGCCGAAAAATCTGATAATCTGAGCTGATCACCGCCGAAGAAAATGTAATATCTGAGCAACTCGGAGATAAAATGTGAGAATCTGATGTGAAATAACACATCTGATAACTGCCGAAAAATCTATGTGAGCAACTCTGAGATAAAATGTGAGATGTGAGAATCTCATCAGAGTGCGAAAATGTGAGCAACTCTGCGATAAAATGTGATCAGTCAAAAAAAATCTGAGATGTGAGTATCTCTGAAAAATCTGAGATGTGAAACAACTCCGAAAAAATCTGAGATGTGAGTTGCGAGCAACCCTGAGATATACTGTGCGCCACTCTAAGCGCGAAAATGTGAGCTACTCTCCGAAAATCTGAAATGTCTGAGCTACTCTCCAAAAATCTGAACTGTCTGAGGACGAAAAATCTCTGCCTCCCCGTTAAATGCACTTTCTCCCTTCTCTTCTTCAAAAATTTCCAAATTTTGAATATCACGTGGTCCGAAATCTCCCAATCCAAAATACTTTCCCCCTCCTACGCCTGGGTTCTTATTGGACCCTTTAAAGATATTTCCAGAACCTCCTGGAACCTTCTAGAATCTTTTTCCCGAAAAAAAAACGTTTAAAGTTCCAACGTCTTTTTGACCCAGTTGAAACTTGTACTCGCGCTGGCGACCAGATGTTACTCCTAAGGGTGGTCTGACCTCCTCCCTCGCCTTAAATTTTTAAAGGGCCGTAAATCCTTCTTGACGCCAAAGACTACCGCCGCCGACCGCTTCCCTGGTTACTTCGTCAACCGTCCTTCGTTCAAATTTTCCAACCTTACGAGTGATACGATTCCGCAAAAGAATGATTAGATTTTGATAATTATTCAAAACTCACAATATATACCTTGTGTAATGAAGGTACCTTGATAAATACATAATTGTTTGTCATTCTACATCAACTCTTCTTACTGTGGGAAGTGCAGTGCCAACGAGCATGGATGTTTTCAATCAATACATTAGACATGCATTTAGGATGTTATCGAGATCTACCCTGCTCTTAACACATTTAATATGATCGTGGCATGCAAGGGAGGGAGGCGTCACAGTTGGGTCTCGCTTCATCCTAAAATTAGCCTCGAGACGGCACTGTCTCCATGCTTCGCGAACGCAAAATGCTTTCTCACTGCTTTTTCTCGCTATAGACCTAAGACTTGAAAGAGAAATGTGAGTCGAGAAAGATGTTTGTAACTGAGGCCAACGAGTGCTTCAGCACGGTCGCTTATATTGGTTAAAGACCTCAGTCGAGAGAGAACCGACAGGTGTGTCCTCAACTTACGAGCACGTAATTCCGCATAACAGCAATATTCACTACGCTCAAATTCTCGTAGTTCCTTTGCCGCCAGCTCTGACTCGATGTTCGTGTCTTATTGGTGGAGTAGGGAGAAAGCGAGGGTGACGTCACAATCATGTGACTAACTACAGCTTATTGAAGCCACTATGAGAAACATCGCGGAGTATTTTCCGGAAAAATGAGAAATCCAGGCATTGCAGTTCCTCCCCTGACAGTTCTCTTAATTAAGGTTCTTAATTTTGGTGTCCGCAGCGCAACATTATCTCGCCGCACATTTCTTTTTCTTGTGTGTGGGAAAGCATAGTCGGCGATGGAATGAATATTAAAATACTGGTTTATAAGTGATCGAACCTTTTTATATCTCTTAGGAGAGCGGTCCCTGGTTGCGCACCGTTTGAGTTCCCAGCACTCCGGTGGCTCGTAGTACCGTTCGGATTAGAACTTCGGAAGTAACGGGAGCGCTCCCGCTGAATTGCATGTCGTCAGCCCCGGAGCGCTTCCGCTCACTCCAACCGTTTTTTGCTCTAGGACCGTCGGCAGTGTGGTGGCAAATAAGAAAATGTCAAGACTATTCAAAATTACCGACGGTAAGAATCACATGGAGGCTAAGGAGATACTTAACGCTGGAACAGGCACAAGTAACCACCCGAGGAAAGAAACTACGCGATTAATTGTTTTAATTTGCTTATTATGGTAAAATAATTTGTCCGGTCATAAGCAGTTTGTTACTGCTTTTTGACAACAAAATATGCATTTACTCTCCATAATATTTTATACATGGTCATTTTGTGCAAATAAACTATTTAATAAGAGCAATGACGATGTTAAAAACTGGAGGGTGTCGCATAACCTCATTTTACTTCCTCCTCGCCGTTCCGAATTGATGCTCCCGGTAGCGCTCTCGGAGCTCCCAGAAGGGCGTTACCAAAATCGGAACGCTTCTTCAAACGGGAGCGCTAGTAGCGACTGGGAGCTAAAACCAGAACGCAACCCAGGAGATGCATAGGAAGCGCAGTGGTGAAATGGCGGGAAATCCGAAAATGTCAAGAATATTATTCAAATTTACCTACGGTGAAAATCATATAGAGGCCATGAAGACATACGTTCCAAATAATCCAACCAGAGGATTCTACTTGATTTGACCTCTGCAACTATCGTTGGCTCTCCGTACAGTGCATACAACTCTGTGTTCAATCTTTTCCTCCATACTGCATTTTCTTGAACCGGTCCGTAAATTCTCCGCAATATTTTCCTTTCCCAGGTGTTTAACATCAACTCATCTCGCTTCGTAAGAACCCAAGCTTCTGCTCCATAGGTCACCACCGGTCGAATAATTGTACGGTATATAGTCTTTTTAACATTTCTTGAAATATTCTTTGAAGCCAGGCAATGACTCAAGCCAAAATAACTCCTGTTACCTTTTTGTATCCTCCCCTTCATTTCTACACTGGTGTCATTTTTTCCGTGATCCTCACTCCAAGGTATTTAAAGCTTTGCACCCTTTCAAACACTCAAGATCCCATTCTAAACGTTCTCCTTTCCTTTTCCTTTTGTGTCACCATAACCATATATTTTGTCTTCTCTTCATTCAAAGACATCTCTACTTCAGCTGCTGCTTTGTTTAACTGCTCAACTGCTTCTTTTAGGACTTTCTCGTTTCGTGTCATAACATTTACATCATCCGCAAAGGCCAGAAAATGGATCTGCCTGTTGAAGAGGGTCCCACCCAGATTCATTTTATGTGCCTTACAACATCTTCCAATACGTTGTTAAATAAGACCGTGGAGCACGGATCCCCTTGTCTGAGACCTCTTACCACCACAAACTCCCGAGATGTTATATTTTGAATTCGCACCTTGCACTTAGACCCTTTTAACGACATCCACACGAGGCGCACCAACTTCACAGGAATATCCAATCTCAACATTATGTCCCTACGTTTACCTCTTCTTATACTATCATATGCCATTTGATAATCTATAAAGAGCTGGTGTACATCTATCCGAAACTCCTGGCACTTCTCCAATATTGTACGTACAGTGAAAATTTGGTCGATCGTAGAACGCCCCCTTCTAAACCCACATTGGTACTCACCAATAAATCCCTCCGTGATTTCTTCTAGCCTTTTGGCAATAATCTTCATTAATAACTTGTAGCCAATATTCAATAGTGAAATGCCTCTGTAGTTAGAACACTTGGTTTTATCCCCCTTTTTATGTAAAGGTGCTATTATTGATGTGCTCAACTCCACAGGCATTCGCTCAACTCTCCATATCTTCCTGATGAGCTGATACGTTCGCTCCACAAGATCTTTCCCTCCATACTTTACCATTTCTGCACTAATACCGTCTTCCCCGGGTGCTTTATTGTTCCTCATTTCCATTACGGCTTGTTCAATCTCCATTAAACGAGGCTCGTCCACTTGCTCCGACTCCGGAATCTGTAATTCCCATATATCCTCCTCGTCCTGCGTGTCGTCCCTATTTAGCACTTCTTCAAAATACTGGACCCACCTCTCAAGAATTAAACTCTCTTCTCCCACTAAATTCCCATCTTCTCCGGCAACCATCACCGCTCGTGGTTGGAAACCATTATGTTCCCGCTTTATTCTTTCATACATTCGTCTTCTATCTCCCATCTCCGCCATCCCCTCTATTTCTCCCATCTTCTGCTTCTCTCATTCTCGTTTCTTCCTCCTGCATATTATCGTGGCTGCCCTTCTTTTATCACTATATTGCTGTGCAGCGTTCCGGGTTTTCCTTTGCAACATTTGCTTCCTAGCTTCATTCCTTTCCTCTACGACCTTACTGCAGTCATCATTAAACCAACCTGCCCTACCCTCAGGCCGTACCTCACTCACAACTTCCTCTGTGGTCTTTAAGATTGTTGTTTTAAGTTTATCCCAATCCTCCTCCACTGATGCCCCGACTGTTTCCTTTACGCTTAAGTTTTGTAAACGTCTTTGCATTTCTCTTGTATATTCCTCTGCTTTCATCGACGATTTGCTAAGGAGCTCTGTGTTATACTTTTTCCTAGCAACTCCTGGTTTACTTTTTACAGTCGATATCTTTTGTTTATAACGCACCGGAAGGAGGTAATGATCCGTATCCACATCCGCACCACGGCAGCTTTTCACATCAAAAATATCTGATTTATGTTTGGAGTCAATAAGTATATGATCAATTTGGTTCTCGGTCTCACCATCTGGGGAACGCCATGTTACTTTATGTACATCTTTGCGCGCAAAATACGTACTTCTTACGGTCATTCCTTTGCTTACCGCAAAATTTACCACTCTTTGCCCATTGTCATTCGATTGTTCATGTAAACTTTCCTTACCAATAGTGGGTCTATAGTTCTCTTCTCTGCCTATCTTCGCATTCATATCCCCAACAACAATCTTCACATCATATCCCGGTGCCTCATCTTACGCTCTTTCTAGTTGGTCGAAAAGTCTCCTTTACTTCATCCTCTGTTTCCTCCGTAGGAGCGTGCACACATATAAACGTAACATTAAAGCACTGTCTCCTGATTTTTAATACACATATCCTTTCATTTATTGCCTTGCATGCTAATATCGCGTTCTGAATAGTGTTCTCTACGGCAAAACCTACTCCAAGCATTCTACTCTCACCTCCACTATAGTATAAAGTATACTCCTTATACCTCAGAATATCACTGCCTTTCCATCGAATTTCCTGCAGGGCTTCTGTCTTGATTTTATACTTTCTTAACTGCCCCACAATATTTAGAAGGGTGCCTGGTCTATATAGGCTAAGAACATTTCATGTTGCCAAATTAAAATCTTTGTCCTTGGTGTTTAGCATTGTTCGTCTCCTGATCAGTCCTAATCCGAGGCTTGGTCGCTTCTGATTCTAGCAATATTTTTTTACCCCAGACAAGTTGCTGGCCTTGTCGTGGAACCCCCATCAGGAGGATCGGAGTTTTATTCAGGGACCCGCCCTTAGCCTTTAGGTCAATACCCTTCCCACAAGGCAGTGGGTGACTTCAGTCTTCCGCCTCTTCTGCCGTTGGAGTGGTGCCACACACTCTCTTCCGCCTTCGGAACCGTTGCCGTCCTCTTCGCTGGTTTTGGTCCACCCCGGGTATTTAATTTCCCCGGTACCCACCTGACAAAGCCAGGTCGGGCATCCCCCTATCCGCCACCTGGGGAGGCGCCCGATGGGAGACCAGCAACCCCACACGGGATACAAATATCGATAAGTGACTATATATCGCATATGTTTATATCGATATATAGAATATTTATAAATCAATATTTTGTGAATTAACAGCAAATAATTAAGTACATTTAAAGGAGCTCATGTTTATTATTTAATATAAGTACTGGCCAAATATTTGGAAAAAACGATTTTAAAAATAGCTGTTTGCTGAATCAATATCAAAATATTACACACAACGTTAAAATCCCAAATACTGACACACACCATTAAAATAGAAAATTCAGTGTTGCTACGTAGCGAAATTGAAATCACCAGACGCCATGGACAAATTCTGATAAAATACATTTTAAAGAGAATAAAAACGCTAAAAATTCCATCGTATCCTAATATTGTATCGATGATATAAAAATAGGCAACATAAGTGCTAATCTACAATGGACGTAAACGTAACGTAAGGAGACGTATGCTCTATTTAGGTGACGCACTTACGGTCGTAGGACGTAACAATCGCAGTAAGTCAAATTGGGCCGACTTAAACGTAAATTACGTTACGTACGTCCATTGTAGATCGGCCTTGAAAGTAGTCGACTTCATCAAGAACATTCGACCTTGGTGGAAGAATCGAAAGATGAGGCAAAGACCCATCTCGTCTGTGATTATTTTAGCATTGTTCCTGTGACAACCGGCAGATGGGATGTGGCTAAAAGAACGGCCCTCGATTGGTCGCTTGAGAATTTTTGTTTTATTAAAATTGTATCAATATATTTTGTAGAACTAGTACGCCTCAGAAGTTTCTAATTAACCATAATACCAATTATTTTATGTGTACTCTTTATTGGTACAGTTTTTGAAAGCTATATCTTACCGTTTTCGGTCCTTCTATTCATACGACATCTGGAAAATCTTATAGGGCAGTTCTTGGTACTATGCCGATATAATCACACGGCCAAGCCGAGGATCATGTGGGTGTTTGGCCCTCTTTGGATTCGTCTATAGATCCCAACAATGCAGAGTCAAGGAATAAATTACTTTCATGTTTCCTGGACAGGTTTGTAGAATCAGCGGGGAAGTGCGTATTTATCAACTCTGGGTTTGAGAGTATGTAACATCAGCAAACGCCATATTGGTGAATTTTAAGTACGCTGGTGAAGTACGGTTACGCCAAATGTCAACAGTATTTCAATTGTGGTAATGTCCATAGTATTCTCCTAACTACAGGATTGTAGTAGAGATTACCGGTTACATTAATACAATGAATCGGAGTGATGGCTTAGTGCAGAGACGTAATGTTTCTCGCGAAAATGGGGAAGGAGTGTCAAAAGATTCTTTGGATTCAGAGGAGAAGAAAACTGATCGTGACGATGATTTAGAAGATGGAGATTCGAAAGAAACGAGACTTACTCTGATGGAAGAGGTTCTTCTCTTGGGGTTGAAAGATAAAGAGGTATTAAACAGCGCCGCGTGAAAGTGACAAACTGGGTTATACTTTTTCCATAGTTGTGAATTTTTGACATGCCACCTGTGAAATTCTGTTTATCTTTTCATAAATAATACTTCATTACGTTCTAGGGTTACACATCATTCTGGAATGATTGTATTTCCAGTGGTTTAAGAGGTTGTATCTTAATTGAGCTTGGCATTCGAGGACGTATTGAATTAGAAAAAGCTGGTATGAGACGTAAGAGCTTATTGAACCGCAAATTGTTGCTTAAAAATGATACCCCTACTGGAGATGTGTTGTTGGATGAAGCTTTGAAACACATGAAAGAGACAGATCCTCCTGAGACAGTACAGAGTTGGATTGAATATCTTAGTGGTGAGTTCAAGTGACTTGGTATCTACCACACGTTATAGTTCATCGTATCATTGCTTTCTTTAATTTCAGGTGAAACATGGAATCCTCTTAAACTACGGTATCAATTAAAAAACGTGAGAGAAAGGTTAGCGAAAAACTTGGTTGAAAAAGGTGTGCTAACCACAGAAAAGCAGAACTTCCTTTTGTTTGATATGACCACACATCCTCTCACAGACAATGTAGCCAAATCCAGATTAGTGAAGAAGGTAATAAGTTTTCCTACTTACAATATGTTGTATATGAGGTCAGATTTGGCACCATCTGTTGTCTGCGAAGAGCTCAATTTTTGTGTGGTAACTCAAGTTAATTTATTTATGAGAAAAATTTATGCCAATTCAAAGGATTATGTATGCTTTGTCTTCTGATACCCTTAAGTGATTATTGATTGAGTGATGTGGAAGTGTGTGTGTGAATATCTTTATCAACATTTAAACAAATCTGCCTTGTATTTATTGAATCATTGCAACATTGTTTATTGATTCATTACTGAAAGTTTCATTGTTTAAAGAACAATTTCTTTTGTTATTGCACTGGATACTTGTGTACTCTATTGCACATTTTATGGTGGGTCTGAAATAGTATTACCCTTAGACTCTCAGATTGTTGTACATTTGTTTTTTTAATTAACTGAGGCATTGCTCTGTCAAAATTAGACAGTACTCAAGTTTCCTTATTCTTTCCTTTTGTGGCTCTTAGGATCAAAGTAATCTCATTTTAGATGTTTCTGATTAGTTTATAATTTTAGTGTGTTATCTTTTGAAAATGTTATCTTATTTCATTACAATTTGTAGAATTAGATCTGGCAAATTGTCAACGCTTGTGAATCACTTTTGGAATTAAATTATGATGTATGAATTGATCAACCTATCATATTATAACTGTCATTCTATGGGAATTTTAGTGTGCATTATATTAAGGCTAATTTATGTTTGCTGAGTATGTTATGTGAAAAACACAATGAAGGAGCTTTATATTTTCATATTTATTTTAAACCTATTTACACTTTAGCATGTGCTTTAAATTATCCTCAGTTGTTTTTTCTGAGTATTGAATGTATGTGCACAGATTTAGCAATTACTTGTTGAAAAAGAGGATAACAACCGGATAGTTGCTCATTGAGTATGAGTGAAAGACTCATTTGTCTATATATGTTTGAAAGTTGTTTTAAAGAATCTGAAACATTTAATCCAAAATTTTAAATAAATTTGTTTCATAGAGGGATAAGGAAGATTCTGTGTGTGGTGTGTGTGTGCGCGCTTCAAATTTAAACACTATTGTAATGCCAGATGAAATATAATTTTATTGAAAGTTTGTATGTAGTGTAATAGAATTTTGCAGTTTTCTTTCAAAGAGCTTTTAGTTTGGAAGGACCAGAGTATAATTGTTCAAATTTGGTTATAATTATTATATTTTGATTATGTGCTTTTTAAAACTTACTAGTGTTATCTGTAAGATAAATTATTGAGTATGAGAGTGTCAACTATTTTGAAAAGTTGGAAGGTTTATTCTTCCTTGCTTGGTGTACATCCTGTGTATCAGCCTGAATGCTGAACCACTTTGTGTGAAACATGTGTTAATTGTTTGTGAAATGTGTGTTAATTGTTCAAAATTTTTATTTTTGGCAGTTTTGGTATGGTGTTAATAGTTCGTAGAAGAATGGCTACTAAATACATCACCATTTCCATTTTTAATGCTTTTGATCACAAGCTCTTTCATAAAAATGTATCATTTTTAAAATAATGAACTTTAAAATCTTTTTATTATGGTTTGAGCTGATCTCAGTTATTCATTTATCAAGAAAAGGGTGTCCAATTTTTGTCTGGAATTTTTACTCCTTTTATCTTATTCATGGGGTTGATGGTGGAAAATGAGATGTCTGTGGTTTTAATGACTGGGGAATACCAACACTCCTCACCAAGGCAGATGATAGGTGCATAGGGCAAATGACGAGTGGTGGAATGAGAAGCAGGGGGAATAGGAGTTTTTTGGCAAGAATTATTGTTACAAATCAGAAAATTGAAAAGGTATTGTTGTTAAGTCTTTACTGTGTGGAATTCCTTAATAATCAATTGTTTTAAGTTGTTAATTCTCTCAGTTTGGTGGCTACTATTAATTTCTTTGGAGTGTTGTAAATTTGGAATGAAGCACACAAAGATGATTAGCATGCCTCACATTATGTAGATATTTTGACATGTTATGAATCTTATTATAATTCCAAATTTACTGTTGGAAAAAATGTGCGGTAAACTAAATAAAATAGAAGAAAATTCTGTAGCAGATAGGTTGGACACACCCTCACTTCAAATTTTATTTTTGATTGTTTCTCAAAAACTTCTTGCTATCATCCTCTTCTAGTGCCAGTTCGACAGTAATCGTAGAGTGGTTGGCAGTAGTTGAGGATGAGAGCAAAAGCTCTTGAAGTATATTGTTGGATTGTGAGGCTGACCTTGTACAAGATTTTTTTGCAATTACTCAACTGTTAGTTCCCAAAGTATCATATCATACAAATGAATCAGTTTGTTTCCTGTTAACCTAATTTTGTATGTATCACTTAATGCTTATTGTATTACATGTGTTGCAATACGATTTATTTCAAATTATTTTGTTTTCAGTTGTTACATTATGTTCCATGGAATTTTTTTACAGGAGAAAATTTTGTGTGCTCTTTTGCATTTTTAGGAAGGTTGTGAGCATGCACAAAGTATTTTAGATTTGTCACTGTCACACATATACCTTAAATGTTGATTTAAACTGTTTTGGAATACTGTCCTACATCACTCATAAGTATTGTATTTAATCGTAAACTTGTGCATTAATTATATGAATAATTTTTGAGTTTGGTAGTTTAATTGGAAGCAGTTTGAGTTCTCATTGCTGTAATTAGAGAGGAATGCAACTATTTTAACATTTATTGGCTGAGAAGTTATATTAGAAAAAAGAAACAGCTGATGTTAAAAACTAAAATATTGCAAAAAAGTAAAGAATTCCATTCTTCTATATGAAAAATTTTAATAAATAAAATTTCTACAGTGTTTTATTGTATGAAACGTAGCCCTCAGTAGAAAATATCAACCACCCTCAATTCTGTAAGGGTGGCGAGCGACCGGGAAAATTCAGAGAATTTTCTCACTGCTGGGGGGGGGGGGGGGGGGNGGTGATAAAAAAAAACTAACAAAGATTGTCAAATTAGAAAAATACACCACGAATTCTATAAAAATGTTGTTTTTTTTTCCTTCTGTTAGATTTAAAGCACCTTGCTCAACCCAAATACCCTCCTTTCATTGAAAGGTGAGAGCACTGATAACAAAAGTAACTGGTTGTTTTTTGTAATGATCTTGATGGAGCAATTTCAGTCTCTGAACCGTTGGAACAGTGCCACGCCCCACTGGTGGCGCAGGTGGTAGTGTTGTCACTTCTCACCAAGTCATCCCGGGTTCGATTTCCAATGGGACCAGAAAATTTGTAGCTTCTCACATTAATGTCCCAGTTCATATAGCTGTGACTACTGAACAGCAAACCTTCCTTCCTCTATCCAGCTCCTGCTAGTATCAATAACTCTTAACTCCTCCTACTAACCCCTCCACGTGGGCCAAGTTGTTGGTAAACCCAGCTAAGCTAAGTGGCCCACCTACTAACAATGACCTACCACCCGACTCCCAACTCCTATCGCTCCATGTAGATAAGCTCCAATAGCACATTACATTTCCCATTTACAAATACAACAAGAATGAACAGTGCCACAACAGCTGTGAAGCAGTTAACCAAACGATTCCATTACAACGAATCTGTTGCAACAGTCACATTCTGCTGAAATCTTTTGTTGTAAAGAGTGTGTTTTTTGTATCGTAATGATGTAACAAATAACAACTAGTGTGAGTTCGTTTTCTTCATGTACTGTTATAAACTAAAATTTGAGACTACAATTAATTTTGCTTATCATGTAAGATTTCAGAGTTTGGCCTAACTTCGATTGTATTTCCATGCCAAACAAAACCTTTTTCGCCGAACTTCTGAATAGACTCCTTTCATTATTTTTCAGCAGTTTATAAGAACAACCGAACTGTTTACAATTGTTTCAAATGTTTACAGAAGTGTTAGTGCCATTGCAGCGCATCAGCAAGACAGTTTCAACAGAACACTTAGTGCCATTGCAACAAAACGACAGTGAGACAGTTCCAAGTGGAGTTTTTTAGAGTCGTACCCAGTTCCAGTTGCAACGACCCACCTCTAGACTTGATAGAATACCATTGTCATAGCAACTACTTGCAAGGCTATTGGAGCATGGAACAGTGGACGGCAACTCCACTCCTACTCCTTATTTCCTCCTTTTAGCAGATATTGTTTTACTGACCGAAAATGCCATGACTCCAATCATTCCGCCTAGAACCATGATTCCTTCTCTAACTGCCTCTGTGTCGTTTCAATGATGGTAATGCTAATGGTTACTATCTTCAGTCTCTAGTCAGTTTAATGCCAAGCTTTGTTTTATTTACATATCTTATAAGCATGCTTATTTTTTAATTTTTTAAATGACAGTGTTTTTACTTTTGAGGAATGATTTATGAGTTACTGGTAATTTCCTATGAGATTTCTTCTTTATTTTTATGAGATTTTACCTGCTAGGATATTTGTTTCTCAATTGTTAAAGTAATATTTGTGTGCATGTTAACGTGCGATAATAGTTGGGGAAAATTAATCCATTGGTCAGGGAAAAGTCAGAAATTTGAGAAAGAGTATCACTAGCCACCCTTCTGTATCAGAAGCTATTAGCAGTAAAATGTTAAGTCTTCTGCTTTTTCTCCAATTATTTATTAATTTCATATTACTTTAAAAATATACAAATTATGAATAAATTTAATAGAAAGTGAGTATTACCCAAATTATTATATATTTATGGTATGGGGTAATACAGGTATACTAGGAATTAAGAATTATTTTAGCATTAGAAAAGATTAATTGTTTAAATATTCTGAATAGTTGTATTGAAAGTAATGAATATGGAAAAGTTAAAACATGGTATTAATGTTACTTGTGCTTTGCTCCATTTGTTAGTTAGAGCAAAAAGTGATGTAATGTAGTTTAATTGATTCTTCTTCATTTGTACCTAAAAGTGTCTTACCAATTTCCAACTATTGAATGAGGTATGGTTATTATTCCAATGTTTTATACTTTGTTAGAAATGCGAGTAGGTGACCTAATTAGTTGAAAATTGTATTTTTTATGAATTGTTTAGTCATTATACTCACTCCTCAAAGTTACCTTGAGTGTTTATTTTATTTATTCAATATTGTTTCTTGCAAATTTCTACTAAGAATACCTACTGATTGGAAATTTTAATTCATTTTCATGCTATTGAGGAAAGCGGCTGTGCTGAATTTGTTGTATGACTACTACTGTCCTTATTATGTTTTTTTTTTCAGGTTCAAGACGCAGTTCTCGGTAAGTGGGTGAATGATCCCCACCGCATGGATAAACGCCTTTTGTCACTTATCTTCCTGGCTCATGCATCAGATGTTTTGGAGAATGCTTTTGCACCTCTCAACGATGATGATTACGAGTTGGCTATGAAGCGAGTGCGAGAGCTCCTAGACCTTGACTTTGAAGCTGAAAGTATGAAGCCTAATACAAATGAAACTGTATGGGCGGTGTTTGCTGCATTCACCAAGTAGATGAAGGATAGAGGAGAGTACATGTTGTATAATCTTTTTAAATTTTTGAAAGTCAAGCACAAGACAACTATTGCTTCAATTTTTAATCATTGGAAAGTGACTGACAAGTGTTAAGATTGAGTAAAGCAGGGAAAGGGGGAAATAAAATAATTTATCACAGTGATTGTCAAAATTTTCATTCACTTCAAAAATGTATATAAATATGTAAGGTATTGTAATATTAGTATTCAAGTGTATGTTGATATGTAAAGATGAAATTCCTCTTCTCCATAGGCTCTTTCAAGACTTGTGGATTTTCATTCTCCCTGCCTTCTTACTCAGGTTGATAGCGTCACAATAACTAATTCTGGCAATGTGCTCATGTAGCACATAGGTTACAATTGTGGAGTTCCTCTGTTGGTAGTATTTATTCCTGTTACTGCATTTCTTGTTTTCATGTATATCATTTCCTTTTTGTTATACAAACCATGATCTTAATTACAATATTGTTCTGTATATTTTGTGATTAATGTATACTAACATGGTTTGTATTTGGGTATTACATGCCTAAGTGATAAGGTTGAAATTTGTATTATAATTGCTTGTGAACTTGAATTAGTCCATGTTGTTATGGTGCAAGTTCTCCATGTTGGGGGCCTGGAAGGTTCCATTGGAAAGGTCCTATGAAATTCTTGAATCATTTTTAAGAGAAATGTATGGGCATTGCCCACAGCTGATAATTGCTAGACATGTATGCTGTACTTTTGTTATTTGAATTCCAGATTTTATTTATTATGCGTGTTCTGGACAATGTAGAAATAAAATGTTTGCATAAAAAAATAAATTTAATGGTTTTTAATGTTTTTAACGGTCCATTTTTTTTGTTCATTTTATTTTTCTGTGCCCTAAAAAAATTACATTATTAAATATCTACATAGCATTTTTAAGCAACTCTTACTAATATATTTATATTGTTTGGAGAATATTATCATTGCTTGTAACTTCCCATATTAAAAAGAGAAATACTGTTACTATTCTGGAATTGTGGTAAAAGTAGTCCATATTGTACTTGGTACTAAATTAGAAAGGTAACTTCGCTATTGTTATCTTGGTAGACCTCTGCCTTGCTAAGTTGATAGTAAATCTGTTTTTATCAAATTTCTTGTCTCATCATACTGAGTTGGTACCATAGAATTCAGTTATTAATGATATGGAGGATAATGTTACTAATTTGGTGCCTCAAACATTGTATAAAATTATATGAATCATTTTGATAATCATAGTAAACTCTATGATTGCTGAAAATTACTTTTGGTTTTCTTGTTGGAAACTTAATCCCACCAGTATAAGACTAAGTTTCAAAACAAATCCACCATTTGGATAAAGTTCCTGACAAAACTTGTCCGTCTCCAAAAAATTAAAGAAAATTTTATTTTGGCTTGAAGACAAATATAAAAACTGAAGTGCATACAGATTGCTATCTTAAAGAGATAACTACATTGAATGATTGAAAATTTTATGTGCTGATCTAAATTTGAATTTCTTCTTCTGTTCCTGGCCGGTCGTTCAGAAGCTCCTGCAATGAACACTAGTATTCATTAATTGAAAATGTGTATAGTATAGACTGTTCATTTCTTATCCTGTCATTGCATTGTATGGAGAGTGAGGTCCTGAGAAAGCATGCTGTTGGCCAAAAGGTAAATATAGGGAAGATGTATGTGAAAACTTAATCTAATTTGTAATAATAAATCATTTTTATGTTTAAGTATTGTGCTATTCTTTATAGCTTTTATAAAAGACAAATATAATATATACTATATATGCACACACACATGCCCCAAAATAAATTCAGCAACTAAACTGCTTAACAACATATTTTAACAGTAATATAAAAACCATAACAATAACACTATTTTTGTGAGCAATTGTACCTATTAAAATGTAATAATTGTAATATATCTGTTTTTTAAGTATTTGAAACAATCTCTCATAGTTATGAAGAAAGTAACTGGTGTTTTGTACTTTTTTAGATGTTGCATATGGAATGTTTCTTAAGAGGTTCTTTAAATTTCTTCAGATTACCTTATGACCTACTTCATTTAAGAACACGTTCAGAATTTGGACTTTCTGTAACAACCAATCCACTGGCACGTTTCATATGAAATCTGTGAGCAGAACAGTCATTTAAGTGATAATTCATCTGTATCAAACTTTTTTTGAAGCATGTAGCCCATATAAATGAAATAATGTCTGTAATTCCTGGAGGGTTATGGGTAATACCTTGTAGTATAGTTGGTGTTTTATTTTTAATGAAAATTGAACAGGTATGCTTCAAGTCCTGGAGGAGTAGGGAGACAATGTGAAATAGAAATGGTAAATCTGTTTGAATATACATTATGTCCTTGAAGAAATAGTCGCTTTCTTCTGATGAAGTTTCCTAGGGAACAGATTGCATTCCTTTTTCAGTCAGGGAGCAACAGAAGTGACATTGTCTCTTGTTAAAAAATCAATTTAAATTTCTGACTGTTGGAGGAACAGAAATGCGTTACATTTCTCTCTGAATCTGCAATTGCTCTCTCTCTCTCTCGTCTATGTTTCTCTGTTGTTATGCAGAATTTTTTAAACTGTTCAACTGAATCAATCTCAAAATACTAGTTTATACTGAATATTACCATTGTTTTCTACATTACTTCTTGAAGCAAATATGATTGAATAATTTGTATTAAATTGACATAATTAAGTTTATGATATCTTGAGTTTAGGTCACTACAAATACATCATTCATCAGATTGCCGTTTTGACTTTTATTAACTATCATTCTACTGCTGTATTCCATGCATGGTTAACAGTTAGGAATGAAATGCTGCATAATTAAGAAAGTTATTTAGAGTATTCTGTTGAATAAATGTAACTGGTGAATAGTAATGAAATTGAGAAATTTGCAGGAAAGAAAGATTCGTATTATTTTCCTATAAATAAATTAAATTTGTTGTAGAAAAAGTAGTTTCAATGTGCATATGACTAGGTGGAGAACAAACTAATTTAATGTGGCAATTCATTTAAAATTTATATGCATTTGTTTTTATCATCCATTTTGTTCTATCAAATTTATTCATTTTTTGATATTTAATTATATTGACAGTGAAACTAATTTTAAAATCCTGTGACACAAAGCCTATGATGTATTCACAAAGTGTCTGAGAGTTGATATCTACACTCTATGTGCAATTTTATGTCAAGTGGGCCAGAGTTTTATGGACTGGTCTAAAAATCTTGTTCAAAATTATTTCATAGGATACTGTCTGAAAGTTAGAACTCATTCAATGGGTATTTCACCAGTTAAAATAGGTGAAATGCCCCAACTTTAAATTATTTAATAATCTGCATAAAATTGTTATAGTCTTGGGTTTCCTCAGTCCATCTGTTTGTGACACACTCCCCTTCTCCCAAAAGGCGAAAACATGGTTTTCCTGCTTTTATCTCATTTTCTGTCTGCCAAAGACTCGAGTAAAAATTGTATATTTTCCTTGAATGTGGGAGGTTGAAACTCGCATTATGGGATTTTTTCCTAGGTCCGTAATTATTTAATAAAATTTTACTTATTGAAATATAGAACTACGATTTATCTTAATTTTTGCTATGGTGCAATACTTTAGAAAAACCTTATTTCCTCAATTTTTTACTCTTTTTCGCCGTTTCTTTCGTTTAAGTGGGATGCGCAGATTGTTTGCGATTTCATTTAATTATTTTATTAATTTTTTGCTTCGGAAACTAGGCGAATTTTTCGGTTTTGCTTGTCCGTAGATGTCGATTTTTCGCCGAGATATTTGATTACTTATATGCATTCTCTATAGAAGTCTCACCAACATATCAAAGGGGAAATCTACTTATTTAAAATTCATTGCCCCTTTGATATATCAACATGTAAATAGTATGATGCCGGTTCTTCACTTGGCGTTGCGTATTTGCCAATACGGCCCAATGTAAATGAGCCATTTGTCTGTATTTGCTTTCTATTGTGGCAAATACGCGATCACAGTTATCCGTCCTCTTGTCGGTTTTTAGTTGCACACCTAAGGACTCTAATAAGGCAAGTATTTGAGTGCGCCCACACGGTCCACACTTTTATTAGCCGAGTTTCGCTCACTAGAGCGCACGAGATCGAGACTTGTTGATATTCATACTTTTGACTTCTTGTTATGTTTTTTTATAACTGGACAACATATCTATGGAATGGAACAACGAAACAACTTTAACACGTTGACTGCCGCAATACTAAAGATTTTTTCTTGCCCCCAGGCCAAATCATTTTTTGTGCTTTTGTGGTGTGAAATGGCGAAAGATAATCTTTTTGTTGATAATGAACCACAGACTACATACATTATTGTTGTCTTTTTTGTATCAACTAGAAGCGTGATTTCTCTATCAATTAGAAGAATTGTAATGGACATTGTCTTTTTTCTATCAATTAGAAGCGTGAATCACCCTTGCACCGCGTGGCCCTGCTAGCAAAATTTCCTCCTTGAGTTACGCAGTGCGAGCGTCCTTGACAGCGCAACTCGGACATTTCTCGGAACTCACAACAATTAGTTGCCCTTGGTTGCAGTGACTATTCTTGAGTTCGATCTGTTGATTTTGTCAAATACATTTCGTATCTTATCGTTTTTCGTAAAAAGTAATACATCGATATTACTTTTGTGTTGGCATTTGCAACGTGTTGCAACGTGTGACTGAGTAATTGTTTGCATTAGTAATTAGTGATGCTAATTTAGTAATTCGTTTCAGACTGTGGGTGACTACGAAGAAAGGCAAAAGCGCGTGGAAGATATGATAAATGAAATTTTATATGATGAAGAACGCTTTGAACATTCTTCTACATTTTAAAATTGGAAATTGAAGAAAACACGTCTTGTAGTAATAGCTCTCGTGTTCTTCTATTCATGTCTGTACTTTATAAATAAATCTTATTTAAAAGGAGAAAAAATATATTCTTAAAACAAAATCCAATTGTTTCATTTCCAGTGCATTTATATTATTAGAAATCAGGAAAAATATTTTTTTTAACTTAAAACTAATTTTAAATGCATGAAAGGAATATCTCGGAAGGTACATTCAGAATATGTGCATTACGTGTGTCACATATTACGTGCTAAAATATTTCATTTGTCCAGGAGGCCGTGGACCCTACGTAAAAATATTCTAGTGTGGAGCAAGTCTGAGCGACGCGGCCTCAAAGAAGAACGAGCGCGTGAAGCATCCGCGATTCACGCGGCATACCCGACGATAGCAAGTGTGAAGCGTGTAAAGCAGCAGTAATTCACTCGACAGTCAACGTGTAAAAATTTCTTGAATTACATCAAATGAATCCTCGCATTTGGACATGTGGATTATCAACGGTCATCAGCACCCTGTTTGCCATGGTATTTTTTTAACTTTATATTTATGCAACATGTATTAATAACACGAATTTTTAAAAAATGCGCTGCTCCCGCTGTCAACACGTCCGGTATTGGTACTAGCAACTATTTGGCATTATCCGGCATGATTGAGTTATCAGCTTGTTCTGTCCATGTGTGGATGGCATGTTTGTGAATACGCCTAATTTTGCCAAATACCGCTAATATGCTACACAAACACTGCAACCCAGAGTGAAGTTCCTGCATGTAAACCCGCTTTATCAGTATTGGTTCTACGAGATCTACTACGTCAGGAACAGGCCCAAGAAACTAGATAGGGGGAAAATGCTTGAGATTTGACGCTTCAAGTAGTTAGGCGAAAACACTTACCAGACTGCGCTACCAGTCACCCAGTTTGTCCAGCGCTCAATAGATGGCTGCAAGGTCGTGTTCACCCTTCTCCTATTGGCTGCTAGTGTTCTTTGTTCGTTACATTACATTTTGCGTGTGGTGTTCAGGCTGTACTGTGCCGTAGTCAACATTCGCACATTTAGTGGATTTTATATAGTGGAATGCCTCGAATTTTTGTGTGTTCCGTACCGGGGTGCTACAATGCAACCGGCAACCCGGAAATAACTTTCCACGCCTTCCCTACCCCACCAGAAAGGTAAGTAATTCTTGTTGTCTTAGCGCCAATACCCACATGGGCAGACGTACTTAGCTCAGTCGCTTTGCTGCGATTATTGTTGTTTGTTTATTTATTTATAAATATATTTGTTACATTCTCTTGTAGACAACGGCAATGGATAAAGTGTCTTGCCATGACGGGTGTGCGGGTCTCACGAACTACTACAAGAGTGTGCTCCGCACATTTAACGCCGGACGACTTCCATGGTATGTTAAATGAAAACCAATGTTACACGAAGTATTGTATAAAAATCTATTTTCTATAATATCTAAGTAATATATTGATGAATGAAGTCTGTGTATGAAATGATGAACAGAAATA